>JANJGK010001553.1:0-186058 GCA_039081455.1 Macrobrachium rosenbergii | reverse complement strand
GTCAATATACATATGTCAATATACATCTACATGTCAGTATACAATATGAATATATGAATACATGTATATAAAAATATACATACTAATAACCCTGGTGCCCTTTAAAATAGTCTATAAATAAAAACCTTTAGACATACAAAAACAGTCATAAATATACACCATACATATGTACACAGGCATACACAAATACACACACAAACACTTCCATACAGACAAAAAAGCTAAACATAAAAGTCTGTTTTCTATTGCATTCAAAAACAGACACAAACTTTCATGGGCAACTTGCCCAAACCTCTAAGCTCCTGCAGACTTTCGCTCCGACACTAATTCACACATTTTCATCCTTCCTCAAACCGTTTCTTCTTCTCCTTTGGGGAGAAAACCGGCATGAAAAACCGGTAGAGGAGGTCGACAGCAAAGGAGGAGGAGGAGAATGAAGGAGAAATAAGCATTAAAAAGGTGCTAAACGAAGGGAAAGACGACTTAAAAACACAAATATACATAAAACAAAACCATAAACAATTCAATGCATCTGATGCTGTGCCTTTCAAGTCCATTTAACAGACCTGAATACAATCCTGGCTAGGCTGGATACTTCGCTCACCCAAGATTCAAAGTGAATGTCTGAATCGACCGCAGCAGCAGCTGAACGCTCCGAGAGAGAGAGAGAGAGAGAGAGAGAGAGAGAGAGAGAGAGAGAGAGAGAGAGAGAGAGAGAGAGAGAGTATTGAAAATATGTACTTGGTAGGTGGTCGACTGTGGTTGGTTGTGGTCACTTAGGAGGGGGGGTCTGGGGTGGTTATTTACCTATCACAGGAACTAAGAGAGAGAGAGAGAGAGAGAGAGAGAGAGAGAGAGAGAGAGAGAGAGAGAGAGAGAGAGAGAGAGAGAGTACTAAAAATATGTACTTGGTAGGTGGTCAACTGTGGTTGGTTGTGGTCACTTAGGAGGGGGGGGGTCTGGGGTGGTTATTTACCTATTAAAGGAACTGAGAGAGAGAGAGAGAGAGAGAGAGAGAGAGAGAGAGAGAGAGAGAGAGAGAGAGAGAGAGAGAGTATTGAAAATACATACTTGGTAGGTGGTCGACTTTGGTTGGTTGTGGTCACTTAGGAGGACAAAATGGAGGTCAAAATAAATCAAATCAGGGCACAGAAGAAACCTGTACCTTCCATCAGAAAAGACACAAAAGTGCTGAATAAAAGGAAAGCCAAGAAACGCCGAAGAGTTGCACAAAAAAATGAGGCGAGAAACAGCCCAGAGGTTACGAGCATTGGAGCAAGATGCTGAAATGACTCGAAACCTGTACAAGATCAACGCTGTGACATGAGGAGTGAAGATGACCTCTGCCTTTTAGGAGGACAGAAGATCTGTGGGAGTTCGCCTGGGCAAAGGAGATGAGGAGATGAACAGTAGCCGTCAGGATTCGAACATGGCATCGAGTGCGCCCCCCTCCTGCTTCCTCTCGGGGTTGGGGCATAACTGAGGCAAATGACGCCTATTTCGCATTTGTTTTGGCAACCTCTGGCGAAAAGGGCTTCTCTTTCTATCCTCTGGAGGAGTCAGACTGAAGCTTGCTGGGCTATGGTACGGCAACCTCTACCCCCCATAGAGGTCATGCCTACATATGCCCAATGGGTTTTGGTCTGGCCCCCCCTCCTCCCGAGGAACGAAACTGATGCCTTTTCGCAAGAGTTAGTGCCTGCAGATGCAGAAATAGGTTGTTCATGTTACTTCTTCTATGTTCCCACCTTCTGGAGGTGCAGTTTGGGGGTGACTCAGCCATCGACAGGCCAGTCTGGATGTGAGATTGGAAATGATTGGCTTTCCACGACCTGTGAAGGAGCGATTGGTTCAAGGATGGCACGAAGGAATGATGTGTTTCTTGCAGAGGAGAGAGAAGTGATCCTGCAACACAATGGTGGTTCTGGAGTGACTTTGGTTCCCTTGTACAACTGACTACAGGCGTCGCTTGACCAAGGGTCATCGAAGAAGCCATCTTTATTCGATACCTGCTGACAGAGCGGAGAATGGGGAAGGGTCCACCCCTGGCTAAAATAAAACCCCATTCAGTGAAGCTCTGTTGATAATGATGTCCCAGGGGTGAGATCGTATGTGATCGGTAAAGGCCCAATTTATATATATATATATATATATATATATATATATATATATATATATATATATATATATATATATATATATATATATTATATATATATATATATATATATATATATATATATATATATATATATATATATATATATATATATATATATATATATATATATATATATATATATATATATATATATTATATATATATATATATATATATATATATATATATATATATAATATATATATATATATATATATATATATTATATATATATATATATATATATATATATATTATATATATATATATAATATATATATATATATATTATATATATATATATATATATATATATATATATATATATATATATATATATATATATTATATTATATATATATATATATATAATATATATATATATATATATATAATATATATATATATATATATATATATATATATATATGTGTGTGTGTGTGTGTGTGTGTGTAATTATAATACCCACAATGCTCTCTTAACTTCTTGAATTCTTTAACACCTTTTTGGATACACATCGGTTCAGATTTAATCATACAATTAAATAACTAAATGCTGAACACATTGATTTCTATAGTCATTCACCCTTTCTAAACACACACACATACACACACACACGACACCAGACACACACGCATACACACATGACACAAGACACACACACACACGACACCAGAAGTCTGTCACGTCAGCTCAAAAGTTGGGATAAAATGAACGCAAAAACTTGATGGATCATTTTCAAGTTCGGTCTCAATAATAATTTCAAAACAAAACACTTGAATTTCAGTATGTATTATATTATATATATATATATATATATATATATATATATATATATATATATATATATATATATATATATATATATATATATATATATATATACAGTATGTGTGTGTGTGCATTTAATTATTTAATTGTATGTTTAAATCTAAACCGATCTGAATACTGCTGTTTAATGAAACAAGGTTACAATGCTGCAAATCAACCAGCGTGTACTCGTAAGAGAGAGAGAGAGAGAGAGAGAGAGAGAGAGAGAGAGAGAGAGAGAGAGAGTATAGGGGAGGGTTGGGGGAGTGACTATGCCTGTGGTGGTGGGGTCGGGAGTGGACGGGATCTGCTGCAGGGAGGGAGGGAGGGAGGGAGGGATGGAGGGGAGGCGGTAGGGTAGCTCAGTAGCTCGGTAGCAGCCGTCCATGTCGGATGCCGGTTGTATCACTCTGACACATTCAGAGGACAGACTGACGTCTGTCGAGTAATGGAACAGCTTCAATCTTATTTTCATTTGTATTATTTTATATTCCTATTTTTATTAACGATGGTTCCTACTTATGTAATGGAACACACTCATGAACTTCAAATGCTCTGAATGTCTTCGAAAAATACCAGAAATATTTGTATATACGAAAGGTTAAAAATAAAATGACATCACGCCTTGTTGGGTAAATGAAATTAAAATCAAATTGTTCTCCCACTTATTATTTCATATTCCCATTATTATTAACGATTATATTCCTTCTCGTTTAATGGTACAAACTTTGTTCCATACGAATAGGATTCTTCAACTTCTCAATAATATATAATAATAATAATAATAATGAACACCAAAAATGTGTGTGTTTGAGAGAGAGAGAGAGAGAGAGAGAGAGAGAGAGAGAGAGAGAGAGAGAGAGAGAGAGAGAGAGAGATGGGTGGGGGCAGATTCAGAGAATCTGAAAGGCTCATCACTACCAATGAAAATGAATAACTACGATATCTAAAATGGCAATGACTGAGGCTTCAAAGATAATATAAAAAAATTAATACAATTTCTCATTCCTTATATTTATATATATATATATATATATATATATATATATATATATATATATATATATATATATATATATATATATATATATATATATGTATATATATATGTATGTATGTATAAAATCTTTCTCAGTAATGACTATATAGTTTTCCAGATGGGCTCTTCCTCGAATGGAGTTTCTAATTACAAAGGAAGAATAAAAAAAATTTTGGTTAAGGAGTCTATCAATGACTGTTTCTAAGTAGCCCAGATGTGTCAATTGTCAGTTGATGCTTCTGTACAGAATTATAGTGTGTTGATGGTGTATGCTGTAACCATACTGTCACTGTAAATAGTGGAAGTTTAATCCTTTCAATAAAAAGTGAAAAAAAAAAGTTTCTAGACCAACCAAGACTTGTTTCAGAGACTTCGCAATCATCCGCGTCGCAAGAATTTTCATGATTCTTTTAGCAACTTCGATACAAGCAATAAAAAATGGTTACAATGTCATTATTCTGGTAGCCATTAGATCGGGGACAATGATAATGGACTCATAATGAGAGAGAGAGAGAGAGAGAGAGAGAGAGAGAGAGAGAGAGAGAGATCACTACTTATGGAGAGTTGAAGAAGAAAGATGGAGAAGTCAGGTTCTTCGACACCGTGATGACGTCAGTCACACATATAATAATAATTATAATAATGAAAATAATAATAATAACATTAATAACAATAATAATAATAACAGTAATAATAACAACAATAATAATAATAATAATAATAATAATAATAATAATAATAATAAGCTGGGAATTCCACAATCAGTTGAATTGAACTGAATATAGAATTTAGGCCAGGGGCCAAGAATCGCTGGGACCTATGAGGCCAGGACAGGCCACCACTGGGTCGTGGTTAAAGTTTCATGGGCCGTGGCTCATTCAGCATTATACCGAAGAAACTTTTTCTCGCTAGAAAATTCAAACACCTTTCCTATAGCGGTGCCAGACGCACGATCAGGGCTAACTTTAGCCTTCTATAAAATTAAAAAGTTGAAGAAACGAATACAAGAAAACTGGTCGAATGAAAGTCAGCCAGCCAGTCAGTCAGTCAGTCAGTCAGTCAGTCAGTCAAGCCATCCAATCTATCTGTCAGTCAGTCATCCAATGTGTCAATCTGTCAGTCAGCCATTCAATCTGTCAGTCAGTAATCATTCACTTAGACAGTCAGCCAGTCATCCAATCCATCTGTCAGTCAGCAATCATCCAATCAGTCAGTAAGTCAGTCATCCAATATATCAGTCAGTAAGTCAGTCATCCAATATATCTGTCAGTCACAAGCCATACAACGCTTACGGAAATAAATGAGCGCCTCTTCGTTAATGCTACTATAGCCGATTCACTTAAGGCAGATTCTTGGGCCTAAGAGACGTTTGTCTGGCGGCCTCTGATTGGCTGGTACCGGGAGGCAGGCGACTCGCTCACTGTCTCATTTTTACATATGTAGCTCAGAAAACTAGCAATATATTTAAATATCTCTTCATTTATCTCACGTTTTGCACAAGATAGGAAAGTTTTGGTCATACCATAGGATTCGGTATTAATTGTACCGCTAAATATGATTTCCTGAAAACAATAAAAGAAAACACAAAGGAATTACAACGAGTAAAAGTGAAGAGAGAAGCATTTAATTCTTGATACCCGTTTTCACTTGTCATCGGATTTTGCATCATTCATGCGATCAAGATAAAACAAAACTTGGGTTTTCATACAATAAATTCATCCGGAATACTCTGGTACTTTCAGATTTTAGATGCGTATGATATGTGAAGAGAAAATGAAGAATATGCCTTATTATGTTGCAACCGTTCTTGACGCAGTTTGCCAAGAGATTGTGATGATGATCTGCAAGACACCGCGCTGGCCGTCTCAGCCGTTGACAGTTGCCAATTAGCAATATGAGAAGTTTGCAGTTTCGGCAATATTTGCTGTATTATTGTCATTACATTTTCTGTAAATAAATGCACAGAATTCCCATTATGACTGTCGAACATTTTCACTCCAGTATTATACTGTATATGTCTGTATGTCTAGACATATCTGCTACGAAAAAAAAAAAAATAATCAGATGGACGCATCTGGATATGTTGGGTTCAATTTAGTCTAGAAATTTGCATACATACTGTAGACTACAAGATAAATAACAGGCCTACATAATGATGTGTCCATTATTATGGCCGCTCATTTCTCTGGTCAATAACATCAAAAGCTTATTTTTCATATGTTCATTCAATGAACGAAAGTACATTTTTTATTTCTTACCATAAAATCTGTTGGCGATGTCTAAATTGAAGGCAGCACATCCAGATGCAGGCATCTGATTACTTTTTTTTCGTATCAGATATGTCCTGACATACAGACATATACAGTATAATACTGGAGTGAAAATGTTCGACAGTCATAATGGGAATTCTATGCATTTATTTACAGAAAATGTAATGACAATAATACAGAAAATATTGCCGAAACTGCAAACTCCTCATATCGCTAATTGGCAACTGTCAACGGCTGAGACGACCAACGCAATATTGTGCAGGTCATCATTACCGTCTCTTGGCAAACTGCGTCAAGAACGGATGCAATATACTAAGACATATTCATCATTTTCTCTTCACATATCAAACGCATCTAAAATCTGAAAGCACCAGAGTATTCAGGGTGAATTTATTGTATGAAAACACAAGTTTTATTTTATCTTGATCGCATGAATGATGCAAAATCCGATGAGAAGTAAAAACGGGTATAAAGAATTAAATGCTTCTCTCTTCACTTTTACTCGTTGTAATTCCTTTGTGTTTTCTCTTATTGATTTCAGGAAATCATATTTAGTTGTACAATTAATACCAAATCCTATGGTATGACCAAAATTTTCCAATCTTGTGCAAAACGGGAGATAAATGAAGAAACATATAAACATATTGCTAGTTTTCTGAGCTACATAAGTAAAAACGAGACAGTGAGCGAGTCGCCTGCCTCCCGGTACCAGCCAATCAGAGGCCGCCAAACAAACCTCTCTTAGCCCCAAGAATCTACCTTAAGTGAATCGGCTATAGTACTACATAAACTGCTACTAGCAGGGCAGATATTGCTACTAGTAGGGCATATACTGCTACTAGCAGGGCAGATATTGCTACTAGTAGGGCATATACTGCTACTAGCAGGGCAGATATTGCTACTAGTGGGGCATATACTGCTACTAGCAGGGCAGATATTGCTACTAGTAGGACATATACCGCTGCTAGCAGGGCAGATATTGCTACTAGTAGTATATATACTGCTACTAGCAGGGCAGATATTGCTGCTAGCAGGACATATACTGCTGCTAGCGGGACAGATATTTCTACTAGTGGTACATATACTGCTACTAGCGTGGCTGATATTGCTACTAGTAAGACATATACTGCTGGTGGTGGGACAGATATTGCTACTAGTAGGACATATACTGCTGGTGGTGGGACAGATATTGCTACTAGTAGGACATATACTGCTGCTAGCAGGACACATATTGCTACTAGTAGGACAAATACTGCTACTAGCAGGACAGATATTGCTACTGATAGGACATACACTGCTACTAGCAGGACATGTATTGCTACTGGTAGGACATATATTGCCACTAGCAGGACAGATATTGCTACTAGTAGGACAGATATTGCTACTAGCAGGACAGATATTGCTACTGGTGGTACATATATTGCTGCTAGTGGACAATTACTGCTACTAGTATGGTACTTAATGCTACTAGTAGGACATTTACTACTACTACTGGCAGGACAGTTAATGCTACTAGTGGGACTTATACCAATACTATCGGGATGGTTACTGCTACTAGTAGCACAGATACTGCTACTAGTAGAGCGGTTAATGCTTTTTAGTAGGACAGTTACTGCTACTAGTGGGATGGTTACTAATACTAGCAACGGGAGACACTGCTACTAGTAGGGCAGTTAATGCTACTGGTAGGAGTTACCTAACAGTGGGATGTTACTGCTACTAGTAGCACAGTTACAACTAATAGCAGGGCAGTTAGTGCTACTAGCTGCTCTAACCCCTTTTGTCAATATGCAAATCAGGGATATAGCATTGTCTCATTTCCCATTCACTCTTATCTATATATTTCTCCTGTTTCTGGGGGAAATGTCTTCTATCTATCTATTTATCTATATCTATCTATCTATCTATCTATCTATCTATATACATATACAGATGAATAGATAGATAGGTATATATATATAAATACATTATACATTCCGACAAAAAAGGCTGTATTTTTTATTCTAAGCCAAAAAATTGTTTAGTATGGGGCAGTTGGTTGGCCCCGTGACGTGTGTGTGTGTGTGCATGTGTGTCTGTCACGCTAAAATAGTGCTTAGACTCTCTCTCTCTCATATTAATGAAGGTACAGAAAGAGAATTAAGTAAAATATTCTTCTAAATCTATTTTTTGTAAATGGTGGATTATTATCATTATTAATATTTTTATTATTATTATTATTATTATTATTTAGGTAAAGAATATAGCTTTCGAATCCAATAATAATAATAATAATAATAATAATAATAATGATAATAATAATAATAATAATAATAATAATAAAACCTTATTTTAAAGACTCAATCAAGATGGCGCCAGACCCAAAAATTCCCTACAAATATTTAACATTTTTTAATGAATTTTGAGGCTTATTATCTAACTTCGCGTTAATTTAGCAATGAAATATGTTTAAAAAACGATCTATAAACTCCTATAAACTTCTATAAACTTATAGATCAGTTTCTATTATGTTCTAAAACTCTAAAATGCAATTATTTTGGGAAAACTGCCTTTAGATATAGGCCTATATAGTACCTTCGAGGACTCTAATATTTACCTAGATTGTTTCTATGCTTCACCTTTCCTGATTAATATCTTTTAAATATACTTAAAATATACATACTTAAATATAAATATACTTAAATATACTCAAATATAGACTTAAATATCTTTTAGATATACTTAAAATATATATACTTAAATATAATATACTTAAATATAAATATACTCAAATATATACTTAAATATAAATATACTTAAATATGCATACTAAAACATAAATATACTTTAATATATACTTAAATATACATACTTATATCTTTTAAATATACTTCAATACACATACTTAAATATAAATATACTTCAATATACATACTTAAATATAAATATACCTAAATACATACTTAAATATAAATATAAATATAAATAAATAAATATATATATATATATATATATATATATATATATATATATATATATATATATACATATACTTGAATATAAATATAATTAAATATCTTTTAAATATACTTAAATATATACTTAAATATAAATATACTTAAATGCATACTTAAATATAAATATACTTAAGATATACTTAAATATCTTTTAAATATGCTTAAATATACAACTTAAATATACGTAAGTAAACATAAATATACTTAAATATATACTTAAATATCAATACACTTAAATATATACTTAAATATCAATACACTTAAATATATACTTAAATATCAATACACTTAAATATATACTTAAATATCAATACACTTAAATATATACTTAAATATCAATACACTTAAATATATACTTAAATATCAATACACTTAAATATATACTTAAATATCAATACACTTAAATATATACTTAAATATCAATACACTTAAATACATACTTAAATATCTTTTAAAAATACCTAATATAAATATACTGAAATATACTTAAATATCTTTTATATTTACTTAAATATACTTAAATATAAATATACTTAAATATACAATGTTCCTCATTTACAAACACCTGTACTCACCCTGGTGGTCATGTACAGAGTCAAACAAGGCCTACATCAGCCGTCCGTTTTTTGAGTCGCTGACTCTACAGGATGACTCTATGACTCTGTCTCTATGAACGACCTGAGAATAGAGGAGGAGAAAATAGATATATGAAAAATATAGGGAAAGTATCAATTAGAGTCAAGGTCTTGACTCTAACAATGTTCCTGAAACTAGGCCTATGTGAGCAAAGGTCCACACTGACTCTACAAGATGACTCTATCTCTGTGAACAGGAAGAAAGTGTAGAGAAAGTATCAATTAGAAAGTCATTCAAATAACCTAAATAAGGTCTTGACTCTAACAATTTCCCACAGAGAGCCGTTTTGCCAAAGCTCTAAGAACATAATAGAGTTCAATATTTAGTTTGTCTTTAATGCCTCTATATGCCATTTAATTTAATAGTCAGGCTCTTTTTGTTATTAAAAACAGGAGATTCCAAGTGTAATGTGTTCTTCAATAATCGCTGGTCACCTTTACTCCAAATTCTCTCATTTTGGTTCATTAAAACTTAATCCTTTCAATTTTGGTTCTAAAATAAACTAAAAAATATTCTTAGAAGCAGATGAATAATATCCTTCCATATAACCTTTGATACAGTGGCCAAAATTTGTCTATTAAACCTTTGCATTTCAGGGCACTGAGGCTAGAGGGCTGCAAATTGGCATGGTGATCACCCACCCTCCAATCACCAAACATACCAATTTGCAGCCCTCTAGCCTCAGTCGTTCTCTATACAGCGTACAATCAAGGCCACCGAAAATAGATCTATCTTTCGGTGGTCTCGGTATAATGCTGTGAGACGCGGCCCATGAAACTTTAACCACAACCTGGTGGTGGCCTATCCTATATTGTTTCCAGAAGCATGATTATGGCTAACTTTAACCTTGAATAAAATGAAAACTGCTGAGGCTAGCGGGCTGCAATTTGGTATGTTTGGTGATTGGAGGGTGGGTGATCACCATGCCAATTTGCAGCCCTCTAGCCTCAATAGTTTTCTGTACAGCGTACAATCAAGGCCACCGAAAATAGATCTATCCTTTGGTGGTCTCGGTATAATGCTGTGAGACTCGGCCCATCAAACTTTAACCACAACCCACTGGTGGCCTATCCTATATCATTGCCAGAAGCACGATTATGGCTAACTTTAACCTTGAATAAAATGAAGATATGCCAACTGGGCATTGAATTGAAAACTCAATTCTTACAATTATAACAATGTATAACAAGTGAACATCAATCAAACACGATTAAATTAGTTCGCTGATTTCTAAAAGCAACTTTCCACACACTAAAATACCCACACACAAAATGGGAACACGGAAACGTACAAAAATACCCGTAATAATTATTAAAAATGTGCTGTGTACAGAACTTACAAAAACATTTGAAAAATACAAAATCCAAAGACCATTTCAAAGTTTAACAGACAAATGAACAAGAGATTTCTAGAGTTCTAGATGCCGGTACTCCACCACGTGAGGTTACAGTGACTATCACACTATCACATGACCTCACTATCTTTATTAAGTACAATTATCTTCGAGGGTTTATCAAAAGTGACGTAATAATTAGACCACACAAACCTCTACGCAACGATAATGGATCGATTTCGAGTTGACGATGAGCAAACCGCTGGGAGACCTTCGCAGCCTGACCTTAGCCATGCAATAACGTTGCACCGGTCGCCAACGGCACAATCAGAATATCTGCAACAAAGAAATTGTGTAAATACAGGGAGCACTCAAGATAAAATCACAAACAAAAATGGATTTAAAACTGAAAAATGAAAAGATGGAGTCTGACAAATTTTTGGGAGAAGGCCCTTTCAATTTTTTAAGAGACTACAAAATAAAAATGACAAATAAATCAACCTTGGGCATCACCTTCCAAGGTCACACAAGAGGAAAACAATGCATTAAACTACCACAAGAACAAGTTAAAGAATGTCTAAGATATATTAGAGACTAAGGCTTTAACCAATGGCAGATGTGATCTTGTAGGGGCTTTTTATAGTACACAATTGAGGCAGTATGATGGGAACAGTTTTGGAGGTTATTAAATGAAACTCTGACTTTCCTTAACCTAGTTTATTTCCTTAATATGACGGTGGCCTGAAGACCTTCAGACAGAACCTTATCCTAACTTAGCCTAACTCAATATTATAGTTCATCAGAACTTATCCTGTATTCCACCTCAATACTACAAAAACCAACAAAATACTTGTGCAGTAAATACAAAAGAGTAAATTGGTAGTCTGGTGCAAAAATAATGACACACATTCCTGCAAAATTTGTCCTTTTCCATGAAGTCACTCTTCATTTCACTATAACAAAAACATATTGGGCTAAAAAATAAGCTCAATAATTCATTTAACCTCTGCAGAATTACATAAACGCACTAGCTTCATGGAAAGAAGCACATGACCACTGCAAACAGAGCACAAATTACAGTAGATGGTTCATAATTAAATCAACGGCATTCAATTTGGAACGAGTAGATTACGTCCATCTAACTTTCCTCTATCCCGGGAAGTTCTCGGAAGTATCCTAACTTCTCAGATGATTCTTGTTTAGCAATCTATTCAACAGAGGTACAAGTTTCAGATCACTGAGTCGTGCTTCCAGGCAATGACGGGGATTGTTCGAAAGATTTGTCAATAAACCAGAGGTCACAATTAGAACAAGGTCACAATAAAGAATTTGGGCTGGAAAAGGTCGAAGCAAGAGGACAAATAATTGAAGGTCAAAGAGATACTCTACAGGGGAGATTATAATCTACAGAAGTACCCAAACTGTCTGCAGAAAGTTGAAAATTTACAGACATTCAGAATGCATTAAACTGATTGCAGGTTGGGCACTCTGACCCCATTATTCATAAATTGCATTATTTTTTCAGTGAAAACTTCCAGTCCGGGCAACCCCAGGTACTTTTACGGAGATAAAAATGACCCTCCGTCCTGCCGTGCGATTTCCCAGAAGTCAATGCTTCTCACAGCAACCTCTAATTCGCCTTTTCTTATATTTATTGCTTTCTGTTATTCCTCTTTCTATCTTTACGTAATAATGTTGGTCTGCAATGTACAGGAAGGCTAATAAAATGGCAGTATACAGTAATGCCCAAACATTTCCAAGGGGCATTCGATGTTCCAGTAATCCCGGAATACTGAAATACCCTCAGGTAAAAAGTAGACCAATACCCGTCTTACTAAAAGGAGCAGAAACGATACCTGTAAAAGTCCCAAATGGTAAAGTTATTTGTACATAAATTACTTTATGCAAAAACCAAAACCTAATTATTATTACTATTGTTATTCAGAAGATGAAACATGAAGTGTTACTAATCCTGATACCAATTCTGATAGCAGAAGTGATACCAATTCTGACAGCGGAATTGATACCAATTCTGATAGCGGAAGTGATACCAATTCTGATAGCAGAAGTGATACCAATTCTGACAGCGGAATTGATACCAATTCTGATAGCGGAAGTGATACCAATTCTGATAGCAGAAGTGATACCAATTCTGATAGCGGAAGTGATACCAATTCTGATAGCGGAAGTGATGCCAATTCTGATAGCGGAAGTGATACCAATCCTGATACCAATTCTGGTAGCAGAAGTTATGCCAATTCTGGTAGCAATATTGATAACAATTCTGATAGCAATAGTGATACCAATCCTGATACCAATTGTGTTAGCAATAGTGATACCAATTCTGATAGCAATAGTGATACCAATCCTGATACCAATTCTGATAGCAATAGTGATACCAATTCTGACAGCGGAATTGATACCAATTCTGATAGCGGAAGTGATACCAATTCTGATAGCAGAAGTGATACCAATTCTGACAGCGGAATTGATACCAATTCTGATAGCGGAAGTGATACCAATTCTGATAGCAGAAGTGATACCAATTCTGATAGCGGAAGTGATACCAATTCTGATAGCGGAAGTGATGCCAATTCTGATAGCAGAAGTGATACCAATCCTGATACCAATTCTGGTAGCAGAAGTTATGCCAATTCTGGTAGCAATATTGATAACAATTCTGATAGCAATAGTGATACCAATCCTGATACCAATTGTGTTAGCAATAGTGATACCAATTCTGATAGCAATAGTGATACCAATCCTGATACCAATTCTGATAGCAATAGTGATACCAATTCTGACAGCGGAATTGATACCAATTCTGATAGCGGAAGTGATACCAATTCTGATAGCAGAAGTGATACCAATTCTGACAGCGGAATTGATACCAATTCTGATAGCGGAAGTGATACCAATTCTGATAGCAGAAGTGATACCAATTCTGATAGCGGAAGTGATACCAATTCTGATAGCGGAAGTGATGCCAATTCTGATAGCGGAAGTGATACCAATCCTGATACCAATTCTGGTAGCAGAAGTTATGCCAATTCTGGTAGCAATATTGATAACAATTCTGATAGCAATAGTGATACCAATCCTGATACCAATTGTGTTAGCAATAGTGATACCAATTCTGATAGCAATAGTGATACCAATCCTGATACCAATTCTGATAGCAATAGTGATACCAATTCTGATAGCAATAGTGATACCAATCCTGACACCTATTCTGACAGCAATAGTGATACCAATCCTGACACCAATTCTGATAGCAATGGTGATACCAATCCTGATACCAATTATGATAGCTGGAGTGATACCAATTCTGATAGCAATAGTGATACCAATCCTGACACCAATTCTGATAGCAATAGTGATACCAATCCTGACACCAATTCTGATAGCAATAGTGATACCAATCCTGATACCAATTATGATAGCTGGAGTGATATCAATTCTGATAGCAAGTGATACTAATCCTGACACCAATTCTGATAGCAAGAGTGATACCAATCCTGATACCAATTCTGATAGCAACAGTGATACCAATCCTGATACCAATTCTGATGGCAATGGTGATACCAATCCTGATACCAATTCTGATAGCAATAATGATACCAATTCTGATAGCAATAGTGATACCAATTCTGATAGCAATAGTGATACCAATCCTGATACCAATTCTGATGGCAATGGTGATACCAATCCTGATACCAATTCTGATAGCAATAATGATACCAATTCTGATAGCAATAGTGATACCAATTCTGATAGCAATAGTGATACCAGTCCTGATACCAATTCTGATAGCAATAGTGATACCAGTCCTGATACCAATTCTGATAGCTGGAGTGATACCAATTCTGATAGCAGAAGTGATACCATTTATGATACCAATTCTGATAGCAATAGTGATACCAATTCTGATAGCAATAGTGATACCAGTCCTGATAAAAATTCTGATGGCAAAAGTGATACCAATTCTGATAGCAGAGGTGATACCAATCCTGACACCAATTCTGATAGCAATAGTGATACCAATCCTTATACCAATTATGATAGCAATAGTGATACCAATTCTGATAGCAATAATGATACCAATCCTGACACCAATTCTGATAGCAATAGTGATACCAATCCTGACACCAATTCTGATAGCAATAGTGATACCAATCCTGACACCAATTCTGATAGCAATAGTGATGCCAATTCTGATAGCAATGGTGATACCAATCCTGATACCAATTCTGATAGCAACAGTGATACCAATTCTGAGAGCAATGGTGATACCAATCCTGATAGCAATAATGATACCAATTCTGATAGCAATAGTGATACCAATTCTGATAGCAATAGTGATACCAGTCCTGATAGCAACAGTGATACCAATTCTGAGAGCAATGGTGATACCAATCCTGATAGCAATAATGATACCAATTCTGATAGCAATAGTGATACCAATTCTGATAGCAATAGTGATACCAGTCCTGATACCAATTCTGATAGCAGAAGTGATACCAATCATGATACCAATTCTGATAGCAATAGTGATACCAATTCTGATAACAATAGTGATACCAATCCTGATACCAATTCTGATGGCAAAAGTGATACCAATTCTGATAGCAGAAGTGATACCAATTATGATAGCAATAGTGATACCAATTCTGATAACAATAGTGATACCAGTCCTGATACCAATTCTGATGGCAAAAGTGATACCAATTCTGATAGCAACAGTCATACCAATCCTGATGCCAATTCTAATGGCAGTAGTGATACCAATTCTGATAGCAGAAGTGATACCAATTCTGATAGCTGGAGTGATACCAATTCTGATAGCAGAAATGATACCAATCATGATACCAATTCTGATAGCAAAAGTGATACCAATTCTGATAGCAGAAGTGATACCAATTATGATATCAATTCTGATAGCAGAAGTGATACCAATTCTTTTAGCAATAGTCATACCAATCCTGATGCCAATTCTAATGGCAGTAGTGATACCAATTCTGATAGCAGAAGTGATACCAATTCAGATAGCATAAGTGATACCAATTCTGACAGCAGAAGTGATACCAATCCTCTCAACAACACATCCTGAGTAGAGGAACCACAACGACCCATCTCGACTGAGGCAGATGAGAAAACAAATAAAAAATGTTCGAACGACGGCGCGGAAAATTAGGAAATGGTTAGAAAAGGGTACCACATAAGGTACAGGGTACGTTGACGTAAAATTGCGGTTTTCGCTTATTTCAAGCCAAAATTTGCTGCAAATACACGACAGGATATGAAATGGGAACAGAAAAGTAGATCAATAATAATAATAATTACCAAGAAATAACGTAACGCATACAGTACATACAGAAACGACCTTGAAAATACAAGGGCAGTGGTTTGTGATGCTTTTTAATAACGTCAAAGACTTTTACACTTAAAAATCACTGTACTGGAACAACGGCATCGAAACGGATAAAAATGTATTAAAACATCAGGAGAACAGCATCAGGGTAGTAATGCCTCTTCGCTTGAACTTCTGAAGAAGTTCCTATTGGAGGACGTCCTCGGAAGGGAGACTGTCCAAAGTCCAACGGTGAGAGGAATAAAGGACCTCTGGAACTCTGGAGAAGTTCGACAGGGACCAAACTCTCTAACGACTAAGAATAATACCACATACATCTTGACGTGTCAAGGTCACGTACGACAAGAAGAGCTGACAGTGTCTTTCGTCTACGACAATAACTGATTATAAGTTGAACACAGCAGGAAACCTCATAGAAACTATCACTCTTAGCAGAGACGAACACAGACGCCGCCCTACTCACAAACGAGTTACGTTCCGGACGGACGTTTGTACTTCGAATTGCTCGTAAACTGGTTACTGTACTCTTCGTGCTTATTCAAGTACAGTACATTGCCAAATCAAGACAGTACTGTACGTGTTCCAATCCTAAAACGCATTACACTGTATGAGCTGAACAGGCTGTACAAAATCTGAACTTGCCGAATTTACGGGTTGCAAAGGGGGGGGCGGGCGCTCTGAAAACAACTCTAATTTGAGGTCCTGTTTGTTTGTACCTCTGACTGTTTGTGAGTAGGGTGGCGTCCGCACACAAGCACAAACACTGACCAGAAACTATTTGCGTATTGTTACACGAACCCAGCAAAGGACTGGGCCAACGTTACCAAGGACACAGATAACAAACCAGAAAGATAATATATACGGAATCAACAGACCATTTTTGTACAAATTGCAGTTGCTTGCAAGATGAAAATGAGTCATTAAATGAATTAACAAGAAGCTGCACCAGGAATCTTAGTTGTCGTTGGGTTAGTGTCCTGAAATCTTATTAAAATATAAACCCTTAGATTTACTTAGACTAAAACTAATGTTTTTATGACATAAAACAAGTTTATCATATCAAATTTATCAATCACATTAGGCCTATCATTGTTTATCAGACTGAGATAACAGGCTTAATGTGCCCAGTGGTTGGAAAACCCGCCATCTTGTGACTTCTTTGAGAAAGACTTCCACATTTCTTGGAGCTGCCAATCAAACGGAATGGAATGGAATATAAAATTTAGTCCAAGGGCCAAGTGCTGGGACACACAAGGTCATTCAGTGCTTCAAGGAAAACCGAGAGCAGAGAGGTTTGAAAGGTGCAACAAGAGGAACACCTTCTGCAGGAGAGAGTTCGAAGCCGCCAGGCTTCTTCTTCTCCTTCAGCAGGCAGGACCGAGATGTCCCTCAAGCCTGAAGATGCTTTAACGAGGTTCTGCCGTTGCTGTGACGTCTCTGAAAAGTAATTACTGTGGGAAAACATTTGGTCGAGAAGATGGCGACTGAGGGCACAGACCCGTTGCAGTTTATTTCAGAGAAAGTGGCCATCAGTTTGGAAAAAGCAATTGGGAATACTTGGAATGTTGCAAATAAAACAGCAGACGTTGACAAAGCAACCAGTCATCTTGCAAATTGCAAGACTGGCGAAGACCTCTTTGATGGAGGTCCTCTGAACGTGTCGATGTTGCAACCAGCCATCTTGCAAAATGCAAGACTGGCGAAGACCTTAAGATCCTGTTAGGTAGACCAACAGAGGAAGGACATTTAGCAAACAGAAAGAGTACGATTCCCTGTTGGAATGGAATGGAATACTATACAAAATCTGGGCCAAGGGCCAAGTGCTGGGACCTATAATGAGGTCATTCAAGGAAGAGAGGGAAACTGAGGAGAATAGAAAGGGTTGAGAAGCGTAACAGGAAGAGGAAAACCATTCGCATTTGAAGCACTATGAAACTCTTGTCAGGAGAAGGTCGAGGAAAGTAAGATGGGAGAGGGAGAATACGAGTGGAGGTACAGTCAAAGGAATGAATAAATAGATAAAAATGTATTAAAATACCAGGAGGATAGCATTAGGGTAGCAATGCATTGCATCTTCGCTTGAACTTTTGAAGTTCCAATCGCATGACATCCTCGGAAGGGAGACTGTTCCATAGTCCAACAGTGCGAGGAATAAAGGACCTCTGGAACTTTGGAGAAGTTACTCATAGGTCATAATAAACTGGAGATGCATCTGAAATAAAGGTGGCGATTTGGACGACCGAAGACAAGGATATATAGGTGACGGAAAGAAGAATACTAGAGATAATTCCACCTGCAAAAAAATAGGACCAAGGTATTTAAAAGGTCAAGGTCACCACAAGACCCTTGGATCAGCCCTCTGTCTAATGGAAAAGAAAGGCGTTGAGATAAGAGAGGAAAGGAGGTAAATTAATTAGGAAAATAAAGGGAGAAGGATGAGAAAAGAGGTTTGGTTATTGGGTAGAGTGGTAGGCGGTGTACCTGGCCAGAGGTATGAATGGCGACGTGGTCTTATAGTTGACGGGGACGTACGGCAATTATTACCGGAAATAGGATAAATGGGGAGGAAGAGATTGAACGGAATGTGGATGCTTGGGGAGGTGTTGAAGAAGAACGATTAGGAAGGGAAGGGGTAAAGACAGGAATGGGGAGGAAGAGGGACTTTTGATAATGACAAGTCAGGTGAATAAATCAAGACATGAATATGCAACTACTTGTAGCCTGTCCATTACAGGTTGCTTACCGAAGAGGAGGCAGAGGACAGGAGTCAAGACGACAGGAACCAGGACGAAGGAAACTGATCCTTAAGAGGATGTCTGGCTTTTAATAAGAGGGTCGTGTTCAGCTCCGTTGCAGTGCTTGAGGTCGAAGTCAGGTGTGGAGATCTGAAAAATACCATCAAATGTAAAAGAGGAATAATAATAATAATAATAATAATAATAATAATAATAATAATAATAATAATAATAATAATAGGAGAACTACTGATTTCCTGACTACCTTCGTAAACAAAGAAAACAATAAAGTAGCATTTAAATCAATATTTAATGATAATAATAATTGAATAATAATTAAATAAATAATTAATTATATACAAACTAAATAACTAATTATTTAAATCACAATTAAATAACACCTTGAAAATGGCCTCCAGTTCCTCATTAAAGGTATAATTGATAGATTTGTAAACCCTTGTAATTAACTGGTTAATTATTTTATTGATTAGACTAAAAATGTATTATTATTATTATTATTATTATTATTATTATTATTATTATTATTATTAATTCTTATATTTTATATTTTTAATATTATTATTATTATTATTATTATTATTATTAGGGCAATTTAATGAGCAGGTGTCTAGTGAATGTTTAGGGCTTAGTGAATGTTACTGAATGTTTAGTGTGTAAGTATTTAGTGAATGTTTAGTGAGTGTTTAGGGTTTAGTGAATGTTTTGTGAATGTTAGGGAATGTTTAGTGTGTAAGTATTCAGTGAATGTTTAGTGAGTTTTTTGTGAATGTTAGTGAATGTTTAGTGTGTAAGCATTCAGTGAATGTTTAGTGAGTGTTTAGGGTTTAGTGAATGTTTAGTGTAAGTATTCAGTGAATGTTTAGTGAGTGTTTTGTGAATGTTAGTGAATGTTTAGTGTGAAAGTATTCAGTGAATGTTTAGTGAATATTTTGTGAATGTTTAGTGTGTGAGTATTCAGTGAATGTTTGGTGAATGTTAGTGAATGTTTAGAGTGTAAATATACCGTGAATGTTTAGTAAGTATTTAGTGAATGTTTACTGTGTAAGAATTCAGTGAAAGATTGGTGAATGTTAGTGAATGTTTTGTGTGTAAGTATTCCATGAATATTAGTAAATGTTTAGTGTGAAAGTATTCCATGAATATTAGTAAATGTTTAGTGTGAAAGTATTCTGTGAATGTTTATTGAGTGATGGGGTACAGTGAGTATTTAGTGAGTGTGAGCGTACAGTAAGAATGAGTGCTTGGTGAGTGTGAGTGTTAGTAAGTGTATGTGTTTGGTGACAGTGTATTACTGTTTAGTCAGTGTTTAGCGGCTGTGTATTACTGTTTAGTCAGTGTTCAGTGACTGTGTATTACTGCTTAGTCAGTGTTCAGTGACTGTGTATTACTGCTTAGTTAGTGTTCAGTGACTGTGTATTACTGCTTAGTCAGTGTTCAGTGACTGTGTATTACTGCTTAGTTAGTGTTCAGTAACTGTATTACTGTTTAGTTAGTGTTTAGTGACTGTGTATTACTGTTTAGTTAGTGTTCAGTATCTGTATTACTGTTTAGTTAGTGCTTAGTGACTGTGTATTACTGTTTAGTTAGTGTTTAGTGACTGTGTATTACTGTTTAGTTAGTGTTCAGTATCTGTATTACTGTTTAGTTAGTGCTTAGTGACTGTGTATTACTGTTTAGTTAGTGTTCAGTATCTGTATTACTGTTTAGTTAGTGTTCAGTAACTGTATTACTGTTTAGTTAGTGTTTAGTGACTGTATTACTGTTTAGTTAGTGTTCAGTATCTGTATTACTGTTTAGTTAGTGTTCAGTAACTGTATTACTGTTTAGTTAGTGTTTAGTGACTGTATTACTGTTTAGTTAGTGTTCAGTATCTGTATTACTGTTTAGTTAGTGTTCAGTATCTGTATTACTGTTTAGTTAGTGCTTAGTGACTGTGTATTACTGTTTAGCTAGTGTTCAGTAACTGTGTATTACTGTTAAGTTAGTGTTTAGTGACTGTGTATTACTGTTTAGTTAGTGTTCAGTAACTGTGTATTGCTGTTTAGTTAGTGTTTAGTGACTATGCAAAGAAAGTCCCGTAATTGACAGGAACCATTTAGTATGCTAGACACTGCTTAGATCCAAGAGCTTCTGATGCTTAGGAGGCCATGACCACAATGGTTGGAGTGCTTAGGTCAACCTATTGCTTTTTTAGCAAGGTCATTTTTCTCTGTGAAATTGGGTCAAGTAATAATAATAATAATAATAATAATAATAATAATAATAATAATAAATAACAGCAGCATCAATAATAATAATAATCGACCGTGCCCTTGGACTCAGCAGAACTACTGTTAAGTTTATAGTCAAGGGTAAGGACTAGGCAGTCCCTGGGTTACAACAGGTCCAGCTTACGACATTCCGAGGTTACGACGCTCTTCAAATATATTCATCAGGAATTATTTCCTGGTTCACAGCGCATGTTCAGGGGTTACGATGCTTACGACACCAATCCAACAGAAGAAATGTGGCTACAAGACGGCAGAATAATAAAAATTCGGAGGTTTTTTGATGAAAAACTCAATAAAAATGCAGTTTACATCATTTTCAATACGCCCAAAGCATTAAAAGTAAGGTTTTCTTAGGATTTTTGACGATTTTCGGATTACGACGCGGGGTAGGAACAGAACCTGTCGTAAACCTGGAACTGCCTGTATTGTACAACACATGAAAGGTGGTGCTTCAATGATGGCTGCTACTCGTGGTGCTGCTACTAGATTAGGCAAGCAACATAACCCCAACCTCGCGGAGATGGAGAAGTTATCGACGGTCTGGCTCGAAGACCAAAACCAATGGAAGGTTCCACTGAGCCTTGGTATGATTCAGGAGAAGGCTAGGCAGCTGTATGAGGAGGCAGTAGTTCAGAAGAAAGGGGAAGGTAGTGAAAGTGAACCATTTGCAGCCAGCATCCAAGGAGGAGAAGACACCACCAGGCCATAAAGTCAGTAAGGAGAGACTGACTTTGCTTCTTGGGAGCAATGCCAGTGGTGACTTCAAGCTGAAGCCCTTGTCAGTGTATCTGGCTGAAAACCGAAGGGCCCTCCAGGGAATTTTCAAGCCTCAGCTCCCTGTCATTTGGAAGGCCAACAAGAAAGCCAGGGTCACTGCTGCTATCTTCGAGGAATGGTTCAATGGTCGCTTTAAGCCAGCAGTTAAGAAGTATTTGGAAGAGAAGGGTCTGGAATTCAAGTTCCTGCTGGTGTTGGACGATGCCCCTTCTGATTTGGGTGGGATTTATCCCGAAGCGAAGGTAGTCTGCCTTCCACCAGACACTACGTCGCTTCTACAGGGAGTCATTGCTAGCTTCAAGGCTTGAGGACATTTCCCCATGTCCCCAGGGGAGGAAAGTCCTTTCCTGATTCCACTGCACCTGACGTAGTAGAATCACCTCCGCCAACCTCTACTAATAACGAAATATCTTTTTTTAATTGTTTGACTGTACAGTTCAGTACAGTACATATGTAAACTGTTTGATACTGTAAAGTGTACTTTATGTTACTATATATTTATGTAGTACTGTTCATAACCTCATTTTTTTATTGTCATTCCAGAATTGAGCCTCGTGTTTGCAAGAACCAGATTCCCTTGAAGAAACCTTTGAAGGTTCCCACTTGAGTCAACTAGGCCCTCTTTTGTTTAAATGGTTTTATATATTGCTATAAATTTTAGACAAAACAAGTGTACTACGGTAGTACTGTACTGTACTGTATGTGTTAAGTACTACTGTGCAGTACTGTACACTGTAGTTGCTGATGAATTCTGTACATCAGGTACACAGACTGTAATGAAAATATTAAAATTAGTTATGCACAGTACAGTAACGTACACAGTATATGTACAGTAATGAAGTACAGTACATACTATACTGTAATAAAAAGATAATTATGTTAAATACTGTACCATGTACATGTACAGTAGTGCGTACAGTACACCAAATAAAAAAAAAATGATGGGTAGATATGTTCCACTGAGAAACCCACGAATGCATGAGTCCGCGAATCGTGAGACCGCGAATACAGGGTTGTACTGTACCAACAGAGAATGTGATTCAACCAGATGGAAAGAGTAAGGCTAGACGTACAAAAACAGCTACACTCTACCTATGTCTTAGGCAGCATTTTATGATTCTTTGCACAAGGTTCAGGGAGGTCCTTACCTCCGAACAAACATGACGTACAAGATTACTACTGTACGAAGTCACGTCTCCGATCTTCAGAGGATCATAAGTGGAGCTCCCAGAACTCTGGAATACATCTGTAAAAGTTGTGGATCATTCTGGATTAAATTTTCACTATTGTACTTGTCCTCTCTCCTTTCACGCCAGTCCTGAAAAAGACAAAAAATATATAAATACTTTGTATTTATTTTTTAAATATTCAACCTCTACATTACATAGCTTTTACTACCATTGGCGCAGAAGTCAAAGTTATATGATTGAGAGGTAAGGTTCATTTTAAATAAAATATGGTTTGAACTGCCTGCAAAAAAAACTTCGTCCATGTGAATAACACCCTGTAATAAACAGAAATAGGAACAAATATACAATTTAGGCTAAAGGCAAAGCACTGAGACCTGTGGGGGTCATTCAGCGCTGAATCAGAAACTGACAGTACGAAGGTCTGAAAGGCGTAACAGGGGGAAAGCCTCACAGTTGCACTATGAAACTGAACGGAGGTACAGTAAAAGGAATGAAATAATAATAATAATAATAATAAAAATAATAATAATTAATAATAATATTATGATATCCACATGTAATATTCCAGCCTTTGTAAAGGACCATACTAAAGTATTCCCTGTCGACTGCAATTGACGTCATCCCCAGGAAATCTTTGACTGAATTCTACTCATCATTTTGAATATTATTATTATTATTATTATTATTATTATTATTATTATTATTATTATTATTCAGAAGATGAACCCCAGTCATATGGAATAAGCCCGCAGGGTCCAATGACTTGAAATTCAAGAAGCCTCCAAAAATATGAAAGTGTTCATTTGGAAGAATTTACAGAAGGTAATAAGATCAATTAGAAAATAAAAGAGATAAATTGATAATAAATTAACAAATATAGAAATAAATGATTAAAATACAACATATAAATAAAATATGGTAGTTATTTGAATATCCCGTCACCTACATTGATTGAGAAAGCACGATAAAAAACTGCAGAATAATTTGCACGAGAACGAAAAGTATCGTGTTTGTGAAATCAAATTAAAATGAGTCAATATCAAAGAAGAATTTTAAGGCTCCATCATAGCTTCTGTGACCACTGGTAGAGATTCAACCAACCAAATCTGTACTGAATAACAATAAGATTCAGTACAAATTTGGTCGGTTGAATAACAATAATATTCAGTACAAATTTGGTCGGTTGAATAACAATAATGAAGATGTTTCAGAAATGTTACAAAGCGTGGAATGGAGAATACCATTATTGTTATTATTATTATTATTATTGAAGTTCCAACGCCCCAATCCAACAGGGGGTCAAACCCACTCCAGATGTATTGTTCCACAAAGCCTGTCACTTCCTGGAACAGAGTGGAAAATAAAACTGAGGCCAAGTGCTGGGACCTACGATGATCTCAACCAGCGCTGAGAGGGGAAACGAGAGGAACAGAAAGGTCTGAGAGGCATAACAGGAGGAAAACCTCTCTGTAGCACTACGAAACAATCGTGAGGGAAGGGTTGAGGAAAGTTAGATGAACGAAAGTACCGTAGCATCAAAGGAATAATTGCTTCTAGGAGAATAATTCCGAAAGGTGTCTAAAGCACATGCTGAGTTCCTGAGCAGGCAGAGGTTAGGATTCAAAATCGACGTGAGCAAAAGTATGACAGGATGGAAAGCAAAAGAGAAAGTTCGACGGGGAAAGTGACCATAGGTAACGTATTGATAAGATCAATAGCCGAACAGAGCTTTGTGGAGAAAAGGTTGGCTGAAAATGTCTTCCTGTATCAAGGGTTTTTACACAAGGGACTCCACTGAGAGATCTGAGTTGAATGTAGAATTTAGGCCAAAGGCCAAGCACTGAGACCTGTGAGGTCATTCAGCGCTGCAACGGAAACTGACAGTGAAAGGTTTGCGAGGCGTGACAGCAGGAAAACCTCAAAGCAGTTGAAGAAGCTCTATGAATTAATTGTTAAGAGAGGGTTGAGGAAAGTAAGGTGGGAGAAGGAGAATATGAAAGGAGGTACAGTAAAAGGAACGAAAGCAGTACATTATTATTATTATTATTTGACCAATTTC
This sequence comes from Macrobrachium rosenbergii, assembly GCA_039081455.1. NCBI lineage: Eukaryota > Metazoa > Arthropoda > Malacostraca > Decapoda > Palaemonidae > Macrobrachium > Macrobrachium rosenbergii. The sequence continues at coordinate 160,390 of JANJGK010001553.1, read as the reverse complement.
ACAGAGGAAATGACCTTACGAATACAGGCTGACCTAAGCACCGTCACCATTCCGGTCGAGGTCTAAACACCTGGTCTCGTGTCTAAGCAATGTCTGGCATAAGCAGTTCGTGTAAATTACAGGACTTCTTTGCATACAACCACTAAACACTCACTAAATACTAAACACTCACTATACATTCACTAAATACTCTCTAAACATTCACTATACACTAAGCACTCACTAAACATTTGCTAAACACTCACTAAACATGCACTAAATATCACTATACACTAAGCACTCACTAGACATTAACTAAATTTTAAAGACAAACTAAACACTTACTAAGCATTCACTTAACATTACTAAACACTTGCTAAGTACTGACTAAACATTCACTAAACACATACTAAACATTCACTGAACACTCACTAAACATTAACTAAATATTAAACACACACTAAACACCTACTAAGCACTCACTAATATTAACTAAACACTTGCTAAGCACTAACTAAACATACACTAAACATCCAATTATTATTCACTACACACTAACTAAACATTAACTAAATGTTAAACGCAAACTAGACACCCACTAAACATTAACTAAACACTTGCTATCCACTAACTAAACATTAACTAAACACTTGCTATCCACTAACTAAACATTAACTAAACACTTGCTATCCACTAACTAAACATTAACTGAACACTTGCTATCCACTAACTAAAAATTAACTAAACGTTCACATTCACAAAAAACTAAGCATTCACATTCACTAAACATTAACTAAACACTTAACACACAACATACTAAGCACTAAACACTTACTAAACACTAAGCACTCACTAAACATTCACTAAACTAACGGCTAAACACTTTCTAAACACTAAGCACTTACTAAACATTCACTAAACACTGAGACTCACTAACCATTCAACACTAAACACTTACATTCACTAAACTAAATACTAACCTAAAAGCTAAACACTAATCACTCACTAAACTAAACACTCAATGCATTAGACATTCACTAAACACTAAACACTTACTAAACACTAAACTCTAAAGACTAAACATTCACTAAACTATACACTAAAGGGTAAACACTAACCATGCAGCACTATAAACTTACTAAACACTAAGACTTTCTAAACACTAAACATTCACTATACTGAAAACACTCATATATTAACCACCCTCTAAATCCTAAACACTCACCAAGATCTCAAGAAATCTCAAACTGAAATAATATAATAATAATAATAATAATAATAATAATAATAATAATAATAATAATAATAATAATAATAATAATAATAATAATAGTAGTATTCATAATAATAATAATAATAATAATAATAATATATAATAACAGTATTATTGAATGAAATTGCTGCATCAGCTGCATTTAATTTGTATAGAATAATAATAATAATAATAATAATAATAATAATAATAATAATAATAATCAAAATAAAATAATATTAGTAATAGTATTCATAATAATAATAATAATAATAATAATAATACTTATAATAATAATAATACTTTTATAATAAAATAATAATAATAATACTTTTAATAATAAAAATAATAATAATAATAATAATAATAATAATAATAACAATAACAATAAGACACTGTCCAATCAACTTCAGAAACGCACAACTTAATCAGTGTCCCAATGTTACAGAGGAGATACAAGCTGAAAGGTCCAAGCACCATCATATGTCAACACTGCAGGCGACCTCAAAAGAAAGCTCGTTCTCACTGGATGAGGAACTGCGCACACCTGTGTTGTTAATATTATTATTATTATTATCATCATTATTATTATTATTCAGAAGATGAATCCTATTCATACAGAACAAGAAAAAATAAATCAATAAATTAAAAAAATAGATAAAAATGTATTAAAATAAAGGCGAACAGCATTAGGGTAGTAATGCACTGCATCTTTGCTTGAACTTCCGAAGTTCCAACTGCACGACACCCTCAGGGAGACGGCGTGAGGAATAAAGGACCTCTGGAACTGAGAAGTTCGACAGCGAGACACATTTACTGCATATTGGTGCTTCTGGTGTTCAGCGAATCTTGCTCTCGGCAGGAAAGGGGGATCAGGGATCAATTGCGAATGTGAGAGACCTCGTTGAAATACAACTTGTGCAAAAGTGACAGACAAGAGACCATCTGTTGATGGTCCAAGTCATAACTGCCACTCTTATAAAGAAGGAAGAAGCCACGGAGAGCTAAAGTATGACAAATGCAACGAGGTGTTGTTAGGTTCCTGCAGGCAGCACTTCCACACTTCTGAATCTAGAACTCAACTGATTTAAACTCCAAATCTAGAAGACATATCATGACATTGTAAACACAATGCAATTGCAAGCTGATACTTTCAGCCCAATGGTCCAAGTGATTTCAATTATTCTCGGAAAGCAAATCATGTTATCATCAAATGATTCCATCCTTAAAACACACACTGGTGGTGAGAGAGCAACAAGTGGAACACAGGCAGTCCCCGGGTTACGTCGTTCCAGGTTTACGTCGCCGTCTTACGTTGTTCCAAGCTTACATCGCTTTTCAAATATATGAATGAAAAAATCAGTTCTGGGTTACAGCGGATGTTCTGAGGTTACATCGCTGTCTCATGCCGCGACAGAACAGTAAAAGTACATAAATACAGCTACAATATAAAAGTCAAACTTTGGAGGTTTTTGGTTGCATACCACACCAGAATGCAAGTGAATTACTGTACAGTAAACCCTGAGGATTAAAGGTAAAGCTTTCATCACTTTATTTCTTGTTTCTATACATTTTTCTTGCAACATTCTGAGTTACGTCATTTTCCAGGTTACAGCGCAGCATCGGAACGGAACCTCCAACATAACCCAGGGACTGCCTGTACTTAGTTCTCCTCACTGCCTAGAAATGATGGTGACGTTATGAGGTTCTGGAGAGCCTGTGACTTCTCTCATAAAAAAAGGAACCTGGAGAATTTGCTAGTTGCTGACCCCATTCAGGAACTGATATCATTTGAGCAAGGTTTTCAGTCAACTGTCCTAAACCTTCAGTGAATATCTTTTAGCAGAATAAGAAAAGACGAGAGAAAAGAGCAGAAAACTGGTCTCTTGTTAGTCAATTGTTCATAAGCTGTATTGCAACAGAGACCTTTCACACTCACAACTGATCGCTCAGCTCCTTGTCCTGCCAAGAGAGAGAAACCAGATTTGCAGCAATATGCAGTAAATGTACCTCGCTGTTGAACTTCTCCAAAGTTCCAGAGGTCCTTTATTCCTCACACCATTGGACTGTGGAACAGTCTCCCTGAGGATGTTATGCAATTGGAACTTTAGAAGTTCAAGCAAAGATGCAATACATAACTTCCCTAACACAGTTCTCCTCGTATTTTAATTACTTGGTTTTATTTATTTATTTTTGAATTTGTTAATTCATCTGTTTTTCTAATAACTGATCTCCACTTTCCATATTTCCCATTGCCTTCTGTTACTGCTTTTGAACGAACACCAAAATATTCCTTGGCAGCTTAAGAATTTCAAGTCAATGGCCCCTTTGGTGGGCATGTTCATTTATGAATAGGGTTCTTTGTCTTCTGAATAATAACAAAATAAAAAACACGGCAAGATGCTCCACTCAAGAATCGTCCATTTTGCACAAAAAGCAACCTGCAGGAAGAATCCACAATGACATTCTAACGTCTTGTGACAGAGTGACGTACGAGATAATTAACCACATTTCAGATCAGAGGAGAATCTCAGGTGTTAACTTGGAGGAAGCAGAGAATTGGTCTCGCTTAAATGTCTGTAAAAGCTGACCCTCTCAGTTGTAAAACGTTGTTCCCATTCTGAATGAAATTGTATTTGACTGTTCCTCAAAGCAAGTGAACTTAGACCCAAGACTTGAAAAGATCATTATGCATACACTATGACACAGTCCAAGGTTTAAGAACAATGGTAATATGGGCACCAAACTGCCTGAAGCAATTAAATATGACTCCAGAGATCAATAGGAAGTTATTTTTGGCAACAGATATTCCCACCAATTTGTCAAAACACAACAAAAGGAACGAAAAATTATTACAACACTTTTATATTTACAAATAAAATTTGTCACTTTGATATTCACTGACAGTGTAAATGTGTCTTGATGCCTACAGTGCACCATGTGAAGTGCACTGATGGTACTTCCCTACATAGGGGAATAATCCAAGTGAGTTTCTCAGTGACGTAAAATGCGAAGCTATCTTTTGGAGACGGGTGAGATGGTTTAAAATAGCTTCCCTATATTCTGCTAAAGCTCACCCACGTTCAACTTTGGTAGGAGACAGAACCGCCCCCTCCTTGGACCTGCCAATAAAATACAGAGGCCGCCCTACTTACCAACATTCAACTTACAAACACTTACAGATACAAACAGGATCGCAATTTAAAATTGTGTTCAGAGCGCTCCCCTTTGCCACCCGTGATCTCAAATCCTGTTTTTTGCGCCCTTCTTTACATACAGTACTGTCTATGTACAGTGTACTGTGTTTTAGGATGAAAAAACCTACAGTAATGTATTGATTTTATAACAGACTGTACTCAAATAGGCATGAAGTGCACAGCAACCAACTTACAAACAATTCAACACACAAATGGCTGTTTCGAACATAAATCATTTTTAAGTAGGGTGGTGTCTGTATCAGGCTTAATACGCAAATCTCGATTCCACTGGGAACGTGAAATGTCCAAATGCATGGAAAAGTGACTCGTAAACAGTGTTTCTGTCAGTATTTATGGATTATGCAGGAGATGACGCAAGCAGTAGCCAATTACAGACACTAAGAGAGCAACCAAGAACAGAATGTGCTGTTATGGACTCAGGGCATTCTAAAACTGTATTTGGAAAGGATAGTTCAGGAATTACAAATATGAGGCTATTTCTCAAGAGCTGGCCTTGACGTACACTTCCACTGACAGTGTCATAGCTCCTTATTAACCTGTTCAGCTAAATTAGAAATATGCATGCTACTACAGAAACGGATGTTGTTAACTACAGGATTCCCCTGCTGTTGAGCAAACGTTCCATGAAAAAAGCAAAAATGCCGAATAATCTTGGAAGTGACCAGGTTAACATTTTTGGAGCTATAATTGATCTGAAGTCTCCATCTTCAGAACGTTACTTGCTTCAGATTCCTACATGAGCAGGCCAAGAGTTAGGTATAGCCACTGTACTATCAATTCACTGCAACAATTGCAAAGAAAACAGCGTTAAAAGCCCCACACACAATTTGGACACCCAAACTAAGTTAATAAAACTATTTCCAGACGCTGCAATTGAAACCTTGGAACTAGAGAGGGACACCAAACATGTATACAATCTACGTCCAGTCTGTCGCAAGTCCGAGTGAGCCGAACATTGACCTGTTGTCAGTAAATGCAATGGAATGTTATACATAATTTAAGCCAAAGGCTAAAGCGCTGGGTCCTACGACGAGGACATTCGGTGCTGAAAGGGGAATTGAGAGTAGAGAGGTCTGACAGGCGTAACAGGAAGAGGAAAACCTTCTGCAGTTGCACTATGAAACAATTGTTAGGAGAGGGTGGATAGCAAGATAGCAAGATAACAAGCAACTCTACGCAACAAAGAACCTTATTAAGCAATGCCTGCAGTGTACACTGTGAGGTGCACTGACGACGCTACCCCCCAAATCAGAGGGACTCTTATCAAAGGCTTCTTCAATCCTCAATTGGTCCATTTAGTGCGCCCACAAAACTTCGTACAGATAATAGTCCTCACTTCAACAATCATAAAATCAAAAAGTCTTACCACACACCTTGCACATACGCATCTCTGCAACATCTGCAAAGCGTCCATAGGGCAGTGGGGTCTGTAACCAACTCTCTCTCTCTCTTTCACCTGAAAAAGCAAAGAAGGTTAATGATGCAAGGAAAAATCAATCACGTATACTTTACCAAAGCAATGACTGAATATTACTATACGACTATTCACAAGCGCTTTTTCTGAAAGCATAATTACCACCTCAACTTGACACCAGATTTGGGAGTCTGGTCTATCTCATAAGTAACAAAGTCCATTAAGTAACAATAATATTACACACTGCACTTTAATCACTTCTATATTTCTGATGAGTAACAAAGATGAATAAGTAACAAGACCCTCACTTACAACCTGCACTCAAATATTTTCTAGATTTCCAGTAAGTTGCAAAGTCAACTAAGTAACAAAAATGAAGGGAAAATATTTATCATCAAATGGAAAAGACCACCGAAGCAATGGGTGTTGAGACACGCCCAAAAATGTGGGTTACATAACGTTATTGCAACTTTGGCATTCATATCAACAAACAAGAAAGCACCTATTACAAAATAGAAGCTTTTCAAAACTGTATCTTTACGTCCGGTTTATGAAAATATTCTTCCGAAATACTTTTACTTGAATCTGACCATTTTTTTTTAATGGATGATACAATCCAACACGACCTCGGCAAGTTATCATCGGATTTATCATCTCATAAAGCCTGCCGCTTTAGAGATGCGTTTTAGAGACGGTATAACGGCTACATTCAATCTGATGCTTTATGAACATCGACGTCCCTTAATGCCAAAGTGAGGAGGGACACTCCAACGTACTAAAACGCTCAAAATGTCTTCGTGCGATTCTTAGCAAGAAAATGAATCTGCTGACTAAAAGCGCTTCTAGGAATGGAGTACAAAATTCAGGCAAAGGACCAAGCGCTGGGACCCACGACTGGTTCGTTCAGCGCTGGAAGGGGAAACTGAGTAAAATGAAAAGGCTTGAAAGGTTAACAACTGCACTATGAAACAACTATCAGGTGAAGGTTGAGGAAAGTACATTAGAAGAGAGAGACTATGAATGGAGGTATAGTAAAAGGAATGAAAGAAGTTGCAGCTAGGGGCCTACAGTGCACTGCGTGAGGTGCATTGACGGCCCTACCCGCCTACGGGCGGCTGAAGTTACAGAATCTTCTGCATAAAAGCGAGAGTACGGCAACTCTTCGAACCATACCCCGTGGGTATCTGAGTTTGTGTTCGGCATTAAACTTGTTTTACAAACTTTCAACAAGAGAACTCGGGCAGTCCCCGGGTTACAGCGGGCTCGGCTCAAGATGTTCCGAGCTTACGACACTCTTCAAGTGTATTCAGAAATTATTCCCAGGGTTACGACGTACGTTCTGGGTTTAAGACGCCCATCCGACGGAAGAAATATGGCGCCTAAACGTCAGAATGGTCAAAATTTGGAGGTTTTTTGATGAAAAACTCAATAAAAATAGTCTAGGTCATTTACAAGACACCCAAATGAGGAAAAGTCAGGTTTTCTTACGATTTTCAACGACACTTTGGGTTAAAACCATTCATGGCTTACGATGCGGCATCAGAACGGAACCACCGTCGTAAGCTGGGGACAGCCTGTACTTCATACTAATCTGAGCTTTTCATCAGATAAAACACAATACTTGTTAGCAAGAATCTCATATCCTACTGAAGATGCCCAGATATCAATTTTGGAAGAAGCAAAGGAGGCCCTCTCTTGATGGTAGTGGGAAAGAAAGGAGTTAAAGAAGGTGAACAGCAGAGTGGGAGACAGGAAAATGGGACGTCTATGAGGGCTCACAGGAAAGTCTATAATTATTTCCTAATGGCTAATAGACACTACATGAGGCATACTGCTGACACCACTCTCCTCAACCAGAAACTATTTAGTACTAATAAAGTAGCTGTTTGAAATGCTATAAAGTAGCTGTTTGAAATACTATTTCAATGTGACAGGATGATTTAAAACTACCACAAGAGGCAACATTAACGGAAATAGTGATTTAAGAGCAGGATGAAATATTTCCTGCAGGAAACTCACAATTAACCATCACTGAAGCCAAACTCTACAGTCAAATCTTTCTGCAAGTTTAAAACAACTTGAGAATATAGCTTTCTATCTGCCTGAGGACATGTGGTCTGTACGAAGGGTCTGTAGATGGAACGAGGACTCGACTCTACAGGAAACATGGACGGTGATTGTGTTAATGCTCAGCCGCTTTTGCAGAGTCAATTCTTGAATGACGTACTCTCTGCCACACATCTTCGTCACCATCAAACTCGCTGAAGCTGTAAATGCAGAGGAATATTTCAGTTACTTCAAACATTTAGCTTCACAGGTGTTTATTTTCTACATTACAATACAGAAAAAGCAAACTTTGAACAAATCTCTTCTCTTTATTAACCAGACTGACCCCTAGTCATAAGGAACAAGCCCACAAAAGGCGCCACTGATTGAAATTAAAAGAAGCTTCCAAAACAAATTACAGCGTTCACTTGAGAGAGGTCACAGAAGGTAATAGGAAATACAAAATACAAAGGATAAATGATTAAATTAATAAATAAAAATATAAATGATTAAATAAATGATTAAAATTCAATGAGAATTGTGAAATTTCAAGAAGCTTCCAAAAATATTACAGCGTTCGTTTGAGGGAGGTTACAGAAGGTAATAGGGAATACAGAAGAGATCAGTTGTTGGAAAATACAGAACATAAACGATTCAACTAATAAATAAAAATGTAAATCATTAAATACATAAAAATATAAATGATAAAAGGCATTAACATTATTCCAGGAACATTTTGAAACATAAAATCTTCTTTTTAGCTAAAAAATTTCAGTTTTTTCTTGGAAAATAAAACTCAGTTGTCAAAGCTTACAAACCACCGCCTTTTAACTTTGCAATCGAAAATATTTTCCAACTGGTTCTCGTTTTTTCCAGCGATGTGTCTCGTTATCCCTTGCAAAGATTCTCAACCTCTGTTAGGTTAGGTTAAGGAAAGCAAAGTTAGAATATATCCCCTCTAAATGTTCCCTTGAAAATGGAAGAAATTGTCAAAATTGTTTGCACAAGAATACATTACTGTATTCCTTTCAGAAAAGAGTACAGTCCTTTCTTAAAAGAGTACAGTCCTTTCTGAAAAGAGTACAGTCCTTTCTGAAAAGAGTACAGTCCTTTCTGAAAAGAGTACAGTCCTTTCTGAAAAGAGTACAGTCCTTTCTGAAAAGAGTACAATCCTTTCTGAAAAGAGTACAGTCCTTTCTGAAAAGAGTACAATCCTTTCTGAAAAGAGTACAATCCTTTCTGAAAAGAGTACAATCCTTTCTGAAAAGAGTACAATCCTTTCTGAAAAGAGTACAGTCCTTTCTGAAAAGAGTACAATCCTTTCTGAAAAGAGTACAGTCCTTTCTGAAAAGAGTACAGTCCTTTCTGAAAAGAGTACAATCCTTTCTGAAAAGAGTACAGTCCTTTCTGAAAAGAGTACAGTCCTTTCTGAAAAGAGTACAGTCCTTTCTGAAAAGAGTACAGTCCTTTCTGAAAAGAGTACAGTCCTTTCTGAAAAGAGTACAGTCCTTTCTGAAAAGAGTACAGTCCTTTCTGAAAAGAGTACAATCCTTTCTGAAAAGAGTACAGTCCTTTCTGAAAAGAGTACAGTCCTTTCTGAAAAGAGTACAATCCTTTCTGAAAAGAGTACAGTCCTTTCTGAAAAGAGTACAGTCCTTTCTGAAAAGAGTACAGTCCTTTCTGAAAAGAGTACAGTCCTTTCTGAAAAGAGTACAGTCCTTTCTGAAAAGAGTACAGTCCTTTCTGAAAAGAGTACAGAAGATGTCGGTACATTGAACTCAATTTACATACCACTCAGGAAGGGGGCAATATGTAAAAAATAAGAGCCAATTCAAACCGTATTCATTTACGACAGAAGGAAAAACCAGAAACGTTCAAATTTACGAGATCGAAAGAAATAAAAATGTAATAATGTTAGAATTTTAAATCCTTGAACAAATTGGCCGAGCAAATACAGAAATAAATGCTGTGATTTTACAGCACTTCCTCTGTACAAAATGCTGTACTGTAACTTACAAGGGTCACAAAATGATACCCTATTTTCAAAGACTGATACAGCAAATAGTTGACGTGCTTGTGGCAATACTGACGGCACTATATAACAGTTTTCAAACTGCTAATCATACTAGCCAGGGGTGCAGTTAGGACACAGCTGTTGCCATATGCACGTCAAAGCAGCTGTGCGTTTCGTATATTGCCCTGCCGTGACATTAAACCCGAGGGTATGATCTCGCAGCCGAGATCCGTGTCTTAATACTCCTGCCGAGCGTATGTTAAATATACAGCTCTAAGGTGTATATGGCTCTTAAGAGGTGTGTGTTCAATATACACTTGAGAGTAGTGTTATGAGACAGATCTAGGCTGTGAGGCTACACCCTCGGGTTTAACGTTACGGCCGGGTAATGCGCAAAACTTGCATCTACTTTGAGGTGCGTATTGCAACTGCCGTAAGTATGATGAGCAGCCTTAAAACTGTGTACAGTGCGAAGCATACGTTTCTTGCCATAAATTGCCAAAAAACTTAATAAATCCTACCCTCACTTTCCCTTCACCTAAACTAACCTATGGCACTGGGCCTTGAATCAGCCAGGGTGGGGCTCTGCCCCCTCAAGCATTCTATAGAGAATTTAGATATTGTCGGCCTTTTTTTTACATACAGGCAGGCAGTCCCAGCTTTACGACTGGGGTTCCATTCCTACGCCGCGTCGTAAGCCGAAAATCATCGTAAGCCAAAAAATCATCAAGAATCCTGAGAAAACCTTCCTTTTAATGCTTTGGGTGCATTGAAAACGACGCAAACTCCATTTTTATTGAGTTTTTCATAAAAAAAACCCTCCAAATTTTGATTATTCTGCCATTTTGTAGCCAAATTTCTTCCTTCAGATCAGCGTCGTAAACCAGGAAATAATTTCTGATGAATATATTTGAAAAGCGTCGTAACCTCGGAACATCGTAACCTCAGAACGTCATAACCTCGGAACATCGTAGCCTCAGAACGTCATAACCTCGGAACGTTGTAACCTCAGAATGTCATAACCTTGGAACGTTGTAACCTCAGAACGTCATAACCTCGGAACGTTGTAACCTCAGAACGTCATAACCTCGGAACATTGTAACCTCAGAACGTCATAACCTCGGAACGTTGTAACCTCAGAACGTCATAACCTCGGAACATTGTAACCTCAGAACGTCATAACCTCGGAACGTTGTAACCTCAGAACGTCATAACCTCGGAACGTTGTAACCTCAGAACGTCATAACCTCGGAACATTGTAACCTCAGAACGTCATAACCTCGGAACGTTGTAACCTCAGAACGTCATAACCTCGGAACATTGTAACCTCAGAACGTCATAACCTCGGAACGTTGTAACCTCAGAACGTTGTAACCTCAGAACGTCATAACCTCGGAACGTTGTAACCTCAGAACGTCGTAACATCATAACCTCAGAACGTTGTAACCTCGGAACATCGTAACCTCAGAACGTCGTAACCTCGGAACATCGTAACCTCAGAATGTCGTAACCTTGGAATGTCGTAACCTCGGAACATCGTAACCTCAGAACGTCATAACCTCGGAACATTGTAACCTCAGAACGTCATAACCTCGGAACGTTGTAACCTCAGAACGTCGTAACATCGTAACCTCAGAACGTTGTAACCTCAGAACGTCGTAACCTCGGAACATCGTAACCTCAAAACGTCGTAACATCGTAACCTCAGAACGTCGTAACCTTGGAATGTCGTAACCTCGGAACATCGTAACCTCAGAACGTCATAACCTCGGAACATTGTAACCTCAGAACGTCGTAACATCGTAACCTCAGAACGTCATAACCTCGGAACATCGTAACCTCAGAACGTCATAACCTCGGAACATCGTAACCTCAGAACGTCATAACCTCGGAACATCGTAACCTCAGAACGTCATAACCTCGGAACATCGTAACCTCAGAACGTCATAACCTCGGAACATCGTAACCTCAAAACGTCGTAACATCGTAACCTCAGAACGTTGTAACCTCAGAACATCGTAACCTCGGAACATCGTAACCTCAGAACGTCATAACTTCGGAACGTCGTAACCTTGGAACGCCGCAACCGGACCCGTCATAACCCTGGGACTGCCTGTACTCTGGGTGAGGCTACAAAGGCCCAGGTCTGCAGTCAACACCTTCATTGGCCTTGAGGTCGATTCTACGCCTGCGGCTAAAATGGGTATTGGCACAGCGTCCAAGGTCAGGTCAGGTCAAGGTCAGGTAATAAAAATTCTGAAACGTCTTCTACAGTAATTTTACAGCCAAGCTCCTCTCAGTCAGGTCAGGGCACAGCCACAGCGTCCCAGGTCAGGTCAGAGTAGGTCGGCCGTACCCCCAAACAGCCATTCAATAAATAGCCATTAATTAATGTCTAATTAAGGCACAAATCACTACACAGACATAACACCACTTTAAATGTTAATTAGCAAGTAGCCTAACCTACCCTTATCAAGCCATCCTACATTAAAGACCATCCTAGGATGACGATAACGACTTAATTAGGATTAAATCCTTAAATAAACGACCGGCCTCGAGTCATGGGGTAGACCACATGGCACAAGCCGGCCACTCAAGCCGACCCAAATCTCGCCGATTTAAGCTCAATTTGACGCATAATTCAGGAGATTCCTAAGCAAAACTGTCCCTAATGACTGAAATAAAGTCTGGATGTTGAGTTACGGGATAATTACCTGCTTAATTAGGGTGAATTAAGCCGTTTTAAGACGTGAAAAGGCTTTTGTTTACCTTCTTCCTTCCAAGGCCTCTTGATGACGTCACGGACCCCTGTTTATTTATCGTTATTTTTGGCCTTTTTCTGGCGCTTAATTGGGATATTTCCCTCCATAACGATGGAATATACATTAAAGTTGTTATGTAATTGGATTTCGTGGATTTTAACATGATAATATTGGTTAAATTGCCTATTTTGTCTTTGTTTTTCAACTTGATTTACAATTCAGCCCTTTTAATTGCGTTTTCGTAACATTTTGGTAATGTTTCTTGAGTATCTCACATTTTTAATATTTATAATGATAATATAATTAGTCTTTAAAAGATAAAATGTCATATATATACTTTTATATTTTATTTTATGAATAAAAATTACAATTTTATCGACAAAGTATAAATATTATTTCGATTATTCTTTGAGTCACTACAGTTTTATAGCCGACATGTTCAACCTATTCTATGGAGGCTCCAGCAGGTGTCATTAGACACCCAAGATTTCGCGCTTTTCGTAATATTTCGGTCATGTTTCATATATAAAAAACCATCTATGATCATTATAATAGCGATATAATAAGTCTTTAAGGCTTAAACTTATTTATAATAAGGATTTTATTAAATTTTATGAAGAAAATTACGTATTTATCAACAAATTGCAAATATAAATTTGAACATTTTTGGAATCACTATTCACTGCAGCTTAACTTTTTCAAGGTCAACTCCATTTTCAAGGTCAATTTTGACGGCTGGGAAGAAACCGGTTTTTTGCATTAAATGGCCTTTAAATTGATCTATTTTTTAGGTTCATGTTAATGAATTAGAAGGCAATGGGCTTTAAAATGACTTTAATTGAGACTTTAGCTTTATTTATGAAGTAGTGAATTAAAAGGGATATTTGTATTTATGTGAATATACTCTAGAGGTCACTTGGCATAAAAGACATATTCTTAAAATGGCTTCTTAAGATAATTGTACATTAATGCAAAGGGATTTTAGGCAGCAAGTAAATGCTAATTGTTTTTATGGGGAAATTTAAAGTATATTTCATATATTTCATGACTGACCCATGAATTAACTTTAATTTTAACTTAAAAAATAATTAACATTAAAAATAATTAGATTTAATGACATCTTTTTTTTTTTTGCTTAAATTTAGATTAAGAGGGGGGGTCACTTGTGACCAGCCCGCCACCTAGTGGTGTGATGATGGAACTCAGCTTTATAAAGCTTCCTCCATTCTTTTTCACAGCCCTTGGGACCACTATTCAGAGGTGAAGAGAAGGACCCACAAATTTAAAGGAACCAGTTCTCCTGTGATTGCTGACTGGGTCCTCTGGTAGAAGCCATCTTACCCTCTGGAAGTTCAAGCTCTTGGAAGCTCAATTTCTGCTGCTTCATGGAAGCTTTGTGACAAGACTGGTTTCTGCTGTGCTTTGAAGTGTTGCTGTACTGATATCTGCTGTTTCAAGTGCTGTGCATAGCTGACTTCTCTCTTTGGCTGCTGTGGGAAGAATTGAAGCTTGGCTGTGCTGGTGGATTATGGCCAATGTCTGCTTGATATTGATACTCACTAGTACAGGTGGAATTATGAACTAATAAGGATTTCATTATTTAAGGAACTTTATTTTAAGGCTGCCACACTTAAGGGATTTTAAGGGTTTGTGGGACTTTCTATAAAGCATAAATTGTACTATTGTACACCTCACCTTGATGTAATTAACTGGGTTTAGTTTTTCACTTTTTCTGTTGTTGCTGTGTAGCCATTCAATGTTTGACTTAATGTGTATTTAGTGTTTTTTCTATATTCCAATTGTTTGGTTAAATGCCTAATTGTCTAGTTAAATGCCAGTCTCATGGTAAAACATCTTTTATGACTGGGTCCTGAATATTTAAGTAACTGGTCCCTATTATTGTGATTTGAAGCTTTCACCTGTTCTCTTATCAGGAATTTTAGATTTTTCTATAATGCAATTATTGAAGGGAACTTTTATAAATTCTGTTGTGAATCTCACCTGTTTGTGTACAGCCTAACAATCTTTACCTAGAGAATTTTGTAATTACTTCTAGTACATTAATCTTTTGCTGTTTGAAGTGTTACCAAACTATTTTTAAAGGAACTATTTCCCAACATTCTGAATTTATTGCAATTTTTTTTGGTATTGTTACAAAGCTGTTTTCAAAGGAGACAGATATCTAGAACTGTATTACATTACATGTATTATATTTGAAACAACTTTAACTTTATTACAATAAATAAGTTATTCAAAGTTACTGCTTCTATTTTTGTTTTTACCAATTTCTCATCCAATGACTAGACAATCTGTCAAACTGAAAACAAATCTACCACAGGATTAAAAGGTCAATGATGAGATCCTTTAGTGATTAAACATTGTATGGCCCAAGTGATTAGTTTACTTGTAAACCTTTTCACAAAGGTGTAATAAAAAGGTGATGGAAATATACTTTTCTTTGCTGAAGTTGAATACAGAAGTCTGAATCACCTTGCTCATTGGCCCATGTATTGCAGAAAGTGAAATATTAGCAGTTTATCAAAACTAAGTTTTTGCATGCATAGCTCAAAACCTGTTGAGTGAACCTTCAATTTTGGTGGTTCAATTTTGGTGGTTCAATTTTGGTGGTTCAATTTTGGTGGTTCAATTTTGGTGGTTCAATTTTGGTGGAGTGTAAAACCATTTTTTGAAATTTTGACATTTTAGCTCTGAACACAGTATACAGCTATCCCCTATAACTGTACTATATATGAAGAAAGTGTTTTTCAAAGCAACAAAGTTTTTCAAAGCAACATAGTAAGTTTATTCATATTTGTGGTCAAGGTTTGTGTGTAAGGTGTAGATATACTTACACCCCTGGTAAATCAACACACCTTGAGTGTTCAATGATTATGAATACAGATGTCTACACAAATGTACCAAGCACTTAATGACTAAAAGGTAAAATGGTATATATATACTTGATAGTTTGCTGACAAGTCTTGAAACGAATCAATTACACTTTAAAAGTGCAAGTGGCCTCAGTTATATTGTCACACTTAAGTGACACACAGACATAACTTACAATGAAATTTGTCACATTATCCTGGACTTAAAATGTGTCCAAGTGCTAATTGGAATTGCAGTATGTCATAACTCTTAATGAGACAATTGTCAGTAATAAAATGCTAAATTGAATTTTCCTTTTAGATTCTTTGCTTTACATAGAATAATTATAGAAATAATTATAGATGGAGAAATTATTAAAGACAAATGGTAAAAGTTTGACAATAAATATTAAGAACCATTAAAATTAACCTGATTCAGATTGAAACCAGTTTTTAATGAAGGCAAAAATGAATCTGAACATTTGACAACATTCCAACATGATTGATTGACAATTACAAAGTACGATTTTCATCAGCTATATAATTTTGCATAACTAAAGTTGCAACTTATCACAAGGCTTTATAAAGATATGCCAACTGGGCATTGAGTTGAAAACTCAATTCTTACAATTGCAACAATTTATAACAAGCGAACATCAATCACTGACTTGCAAAAGCAACTTTCCATACACTAAAATAATGGGAACACGGAAACGTACAAAAATACCCATAATAATTATTAAAAAATTACAGTACACAGCACTTACAAAAACACTTTAAAAATACAAAATTACAAGGCCAATTGCGCTTAATACTTTAAGTTTCACAGACAATTTCGAACTTGAAAAAGGTCCTGCAATGGAAACGACAACATGTGCATTAAGACCATCTCAGACTTATACAAAAAAGACCATTTCAGAGTTTAACAGACAAATGAACAAAGAGATTTCTAGAGTTCTAGATGGAATCTAGATGCTGGTACTCCACCTAGTGAGGTTACAGTGACTATCACACCATCACGTGACCTCAATATCTTCATTAAGTACGATTAACTTCAAGGGTTTGTTAAAAGTGGCTTAATAATTAGACCATAAGAACCTCTACGCAACGATAACGGGTCGATTTAGAGTTGACGACGAGCAGACCACCGGAAGACCTTCGCGGCCTGACCTTAGCTGTGCAATAACGTTGCACCGGTCGCCGACGGCACAGTCGGAATATCTGCAACAAAGATATTGTGTAAATACAGGGTGCAATCAAGATAAAATCACAAACAAAAATGGATTTAAAACTGAGAAATGAAAAGATGGAGTCTGACAAATTTTGGGAGAAGGCCCTTTCAATTTTCTGAGAGACTACAAAATAAAAACGCCAAATAATTCAACCTTGGGCATCACCTTTCAAGGTTACGCAAGAGGAAAACAATGCATTCAACAAACACAAGAACAACTTGATGAATATCTAAGATATATTAGAGACTAAAGCTTGTAACCAATGGCAGATGTGACCTGAATTGACCTGACTTGGCAGGGATGATTCTTTGTTTGGCAATCTATTTAATAGAGGTACGAGTTTCTGATCACTGAGTCATGCTTCTAGGCAATGGCAGGGATTGGTCGAAGTGTCGATAAATCAGAGGTCGCAATTAGAACGAGGTCACGATAAAGAATCTGGGCTGGGAAAGGTCAAAGCAGGAGGACAAATAACTGAGGGTCAAGGAGTTACTCCACAGAACAGATGACAGTCTACAGAAGTACCCAAACTGTCTGCAGAAAGTTGAGAATTTACAGACATTCAGATTGCAATTAACTGATTGCTGATTGGTCACTCTGACCCCATCATTCATAAATTGCATTATTTTTCCAGTGAAAGCTTCCAGCCCGGGCAACCCCAGGTGCTTTCACGGAGATAAAAGCGACCCTCCGTCCTGCCGTGCGATTTCCCAGAAGTCAAAGCTTCTCCAAGCAATCTCTAATTCGCATTTTGTTATATTTATTGCTCTCTGTTATTCCTCTTTCTATCTTTCGTAATAATGTTGGTCTGCAATGTACAGGAAGGCTAATAAAATGGCAGTATACAGTAATGCCCAAACATTTTCAAGGGGCATTCGATGTTCCAGTAATCCCAGAATACTGAAATACCCTCAGGTGAAAAGCAGACCAATACCCGTCCTACTAAAAGGAGCAGAAACGATACCCAAAAAAGTCCCCAACGGAAAAGTATAGAAGTACTTCAAAAAGAAACGACTTCCTTCGCAAACACCAAAACCTAATTATTATTACTATTATCATTCAGAAGATGAAACATGAAGTGTTACTAATCCTGATACCAATTCTGGTAGCGGAAGTGATGCCGGTTCCGATGGCAGACGTGATGCCAATTCTGATGGCGGAAGTGATGCCAATTCTGAAAGCGGAAGTGATGCCAATTCTGATAGCGGAAGTGATACCAATTCTGATAGCAATAGTGATACTAATTCCAACAGCGGAAGTTATGCCAATTCTGATAGCGGAAGTGATACCAATTGTGATGGCGGAAGTGATGCCAATTGTGATGGCGGAAGTGATACCAATTCTGATAGCAAAAGTTATATAAATCCTGATACCAATTCTGATAGCAGAAGTGATACCAATTCTGATAGTGGAAGTGATACCAATTCTGTCAGCGAAGTGATACCAATCCTGATACCAATTCTGATAGCAATTGTGATGACCAGTTCTGATACCAATTATGATAGCAATAGTGATACCAATTCTGATAGCAATCGTGATGACCAGTTCTGATACCAATTATGATAGCAATAGTGATACCAATTCTGATAGCAAAAGTGACACAAATTCTGATTGCAATAGTGATACCAATCCTGATACCAATTCTAATAGCTGGAGTGATACCAATTCTGATAGCCATAGTGATACCAATCCTGACACCAATTCTGATAGCAGAAGTGATACCAACTATGATACCAATTTTGATAGCAGTAGTGATACCAATTCTGATAGCAGAAGTGATACCAATTATGATACCAATTTTGATAGCTGGAGTGATACCAATTCTGATAGCAGAAGTTATACCAATTATGATACCAATTCTGATAGCAAGAGTGATACCAATTCTGATAGCAGAAGTGATACCAATTCTGATAGCAGAAGTGATACCAATTCTGATAGCAATAGTGATACCAGTTCTGATAGTAATAGTGATACCAATTCTGATAGCTGAAGTGATACCAATTCTGATAGCAGAAGTGATAATAATTATGATACCAATTCTGATAGCAATAGTGATACCAGTCCTGATACAAATTCTGATAGCTGGAGTGATACCAATTCTGAAAGCAGAAGTGATACCAATTATGATACCAATTCTGATAGCAATAGCAATACCAATTCTGATAGCAATAATGATACCTTTCCTGATACCAATTCTGATAGCTGGAGTGATACCAATTCTGATAGCAGAAGTGATACCAATTATGATACCAATTCTGATAGCAATAGTGATACCAGTCCTGATACCAATTCTGAAAGCAATAGTGACGCCAATTCTGATACCAATTCTGATAGCAATAGTGATACCAATTCTGATAGCAATAGTGATGCCAATTCTGATAGCAATAGTGATACCAATCCTGATACCAATTCTGAAAGCAATAGTGATGCCAATTCTGATAGCAATAGTGATACCAATCCTGATACCAATTCTGAAAGCAATAGTGATGCCAATTGATAGCAATAGTGATACCAATCCTGATACCAATTCTGATAGCTGGAGTGATACCAATTCTGATAGCTGGAGTGATACCAATTCTGACAGCAGAAGTGATACCAATTATGATACCAATTCTGATAGCAATAGCAATACCAATTCTGATAGCAATAATGATACCAGTCCTGATACCAATTCTGATAGCTGGAGTGATACCAATTCTGATAGCAGAAGTGATACCAATTATGATACCAATTCTGATAGCAATAGTGATACCAGTCCTGATACCAATTCTGATAGCTGGAGTGATACCAATTCTGATAGCAGAAGTGATACCAATTATGATACCAATTCTGATAGCAATAGTGACACCAATTCTGATAGCAATAGTGATACCAGTCCTGATACCAATTATGATAGCTGGAGTGATACCAATTCTGACAGCAGAAGTGATACCAAATATGATACCAATTCTGATAGCAATAGCGATACCAATTCTGATAGCAATAATGATACCAGTCCTGATACCAATTCTGATAGCTGGAGTGATACCAATTCTGATAGCTGGAGTGATACCAATTCTTATAGCTGGAGTGATACCAGTCCTGATACCAATTCTGATAGCTGGAGTGATACCAATTCTGATAGCTGGAGTGATACCAATTCTTATAGCTGGAGTGATACCAATTCTGATAGCAGAAGTGATACCAATTATGATACCAATTCTGATAGCAATAGTGATACCAGTCCTTATACCAATTCTGAAAGCAATAGTGATATCAATTCTGATAGCAATAGTGATACCAGTCCTGATACCAATTCTGATAGCTGGAGTGATACCAATTCTGATAGCAGAAGTGATACCAATTACAATACCAATTCTGATAGCAATAGTGATACCAGTCCTGATACCAATTCTGAAAGCAATAGTGACACCAATTCTGATACCAATTCTGATAGCAATAGTGATACCAATTCTGATAGCAATAATGATGCCAATTCTGATAGCAATAGTGATACCAATCCTGATACCAATTCTGAAAGCAATAGTGATGCCAATTCTGATAGCAATAGTGATACCAATCCTGATACCAATTCTGAAAGCAACAGTGATACCAATCCTGAAAGCAGAAGTGATACCAATCCTCTGAACAACACATCCTGAGGAACCAAACGACCCATCTCGACCGAGGCAGACGAGAAAACAAATAAAAAACGTTCAAAGGACGACACCGACGATCAGGAAACGACAACGAAAGGGTACCGCACGAGGTACGAGGTACGTCGACGCGAAGTTGCGGCTTTCGCTTATTTCGAGCCCAAATTTACCGCAAATGTACTACAGGATGTGAAATGGGAACACGGAAGAGAATATCGGTAATGATAATAATTACCAAGAAACAACGTAACGAATAAACTACGTACAGAAACAACCTTGAAAGTACAAGGGCAATGGTTCGTGACTGTTATTAATAACGTCAAAGACTTTCAGACTTGAAAATCGCTGTGCTGGAACGACGGCATCGAAGTCGAGACCTTCCAGGATTCAACACCAAATGAACAAGAGAATTCCGGTACAGAATTTAGAAGCTTTTTCTGTCGATATCTGATAACGTCTGTCTACAACGTACAGACCGCCGTGATGGCCGATGTCCCCATCTCCCAAAACCTTTCTGAGGACCTCCGTCTTTCCGGTAATGCCGAAAAGGAATCCTGGAATACCACCGGTCAAACAGGAATCCAGGAACTCCAGAAGCGCTAAACAAACGAGCTCTAAACGGCAGGTGACATCTCCGAAGAGAAACGACTGCTCGCACAGACACCAACAAGCAAATGGGTTCCAGTTTATGACATTCCAGCTTCATTTGGGGCCTTCGTTTTTTGGGAATCGGTCCGCCACCTATCGGACAGAATTAGGAATTAGCGGCGGCACTTACGTAATGTGATTCCGCTGGGGTTCCGTAAGGCGATTCCCAATTGCATCTTCTATTCCTTCTCGAACAAAATGGAATATATCGAATCAGCTGAACGGGAATGCCTCTACTAACTAGATTATTATTATTATTATTATTATTATTATCATTATTCAGAAGAGGAAGAACCCTATTCCTATGGAACAAGAAGCCCCCCAAAGGGTCCACTGCCTTGAAATTCGAGCTTCCAAAGAATATTAAATTAATAAATAGATAAAAATGTATTAAAATACCACGAGAACAGAATTAGGTTACTAATGAATTGCATCTTCGTTGAACTTTTCAAGTTCTAATTGCACGACATCCTCAGGGAACCTGTTCCACAGTCTGACAGTGAGAGGAATAAAGGACCTCTGGAACTCTGGAGAAGTTCGACGGGGACCGAACTCTCTAACGACTAAGAATAATACCACATCCATCTCGACGTGTCCAAGTCACATACGACAAGAAGAGCTGACAGTCTTTCGTCTACGACAACAACCGATTATAAGTCGAAACCCGTCAGGAAACCTCACAGAAACTATCGCTCTCGGCAGAGACGAACGCGGACGCCGCCCTCCTCACAAACGAGTTACGTTCCGGACGGCCGTTTGTGCTTCGAATTGCTCGTAAACTGGTTACCGTACTCTTCGTGCTTGTTCAAGTACAGTACGTTGCAGAATCAAGACAGTACTGTACGTGTTCCAATCCTAAAATGCATTACGCTGTACAAGATCTGAACTTGCTGAATTTACGGGTTGCAAAGCCTTTATCTTTTTAATGAATGACACAATCCAACACAGGTTCAAAACTACCTCAGAATGGGATAATGGGATTTACCATTCCATAAAGCCTGCCACTGACCAAAGATGACAGGTTTTACAGACGCCACAAAATAATAACTGACAGGAACAGCTACATTCAACATGAATGACCCCTAATGCCTCTGTGAACAGGGATGGCCCAGCAATTGAAACACTTCCCAAATACTGACAAACATGGCCGGGGTACCTTGAACCAGGGGCACCCAATAGGGAGCCGCAGTAGGGTGACGTGCCTCCCCCAGGGGAAACGAAACGGGCTGAGCCACCTGTCCTGCTGCCCCCCCGGCCATTCCGTTCGCTTAACCTGAAAGCAACGCACAAGACATCAGCATATCACGCATGAAAAGACTTCAGAAGCATTTTGAGGCATGCTATTCAAACACCTCATTTAGTGCTGAAAGGAAAATTGAGAGGAATAAAAAGGTATGAAAGGTGTAACAGGAAGTGAATCTTTTGCAGTTCCACTATGAAACAACTGTTAGAAGATAGGGGCTGAAGAGATGCAGCAAAGAACCTTATTAAGTAATGTCTACAGTGCACCGCGTGAGGTACAGTGACGGCACTACCCACCTACGGAGCCATCCTATTGGGAACAGTTAAAACCAGTGCATTATTGGCTACCAATACCTCGGTCTGCGTCCATTTACGACAGAAGGAAAAACAAGAAACGTTCAAATTTACGAGATCAAAAGAAATATAAAAATGTAATAATGTTAGAATTTAGAAGTCCCTGAATAAACTGACCAAGCAAATGCAGATATAAATGCTGTGATTTTACAGCACTTCCTTTGTACAGAATGCTGTACTGTAACTTACAAGGGTCACAAAGCGATACCCTATTTTCACAGGCCGAGTCGGCTGGCCAGGGCCGTTTCGCTTACAGAGACAGGAAATGGTTGATGTGCTTATGGCAATACTGACGGCACTATAAAACAGTTTTCAAACTGCTACTCATACTAGCCAGGGGTGTAGTTAGGATACAGCTGTTGCCAAATGTGGACAATGAGGGTTGAGAGCAGACGAAGAGATTGGAAGCAGACGAAGAGATTGGAAGCAGACGAAGAGATAAGAAGCAGACGAAGAGATTGGAAGCAGACGAAGAGATAAGAAGCAGACGAAGAGATTGGAAGCAGACGAAGAGATAAGAAGCAGACGAAGAGATTGGAAGCAGACGAAGAGATAAGAAGCAGACGAAGAGATTGGAAGCAGACGAAGAGATAAGAAGCAGACGAAGAGATTGGAAGCAGACGAAGAGATAAGAAGCAGACGAAGAGATAAGAAGCAGACGAAGAGAGGTTACGACCAATTACGGCGGAGCGTCCGAGGTCAGGCTGGGTCGTGAACCGTCTGAAATGCCTCATTACAGTAGTTCTACAGTCAAGCTCCTCCCAGCCAGGTCAGGCCGCAGTCACAGCGTCCCGGGTCAAGTCAGGTCGGAGTGGGTCGGGCATACCCCCACAGGCTGCGTCGATGGCCCGATGCAACTCAAATACCTTCGGCCAAGTTCCCTAACAGCCTAACAGACACCAAACAGCTGTTAATTAATGTATAAATAAGGCACAAATCACTGCACAGACATAATATGACTTTAAATGTAATTAGCAAGTAGCCTAGCCTACCCTAACCAGACCATCCTAGCCAGAGTTTTTAGAAGTAGGATGAGATAGAGGGATGATAATGACTTAATTACGAATATATAATTAATTATATGATAAAAATGAGCTGAACCGTAATTAAGGGGCTAATTACCATTGAGAGGTATGGCAACCAGTGGGCATACGGCTAGTCAGCTAAATTGCAACCTGCAATCATTGCATTTAGGTCTATATGGCTTCAAATAAATTAATTTAGACCTAAATGAGTTCATGTAGGCCTAAATAAGCTTCTATTTAGAGCTACATAAACGACCGGACTCGAGCACATGGCCCCAGGCACATGGCAGGCCTCTGAAGCCGGCTCAAATCTTTCGCCGATTTAAGCTCAATTCGACACATAATTAAGGATATTTTCATACAGAAACGTCCCTAATTACGTAATTAAGATCCGAGAGGCAATTCCATACGAAATATTTAATTATATTACCCGGTTTCAGTTGAAAAAGGGCGTTTGTTGACACGGCCATCGAACTTGGCATGATGACGATGACGTCACAACACCAGCCCCCATGTGTAATCTTCCTTATTTTGAGGCTGTGCGCGCGCGTGAGCGAGCTTTGACGCACTCCAACGATAAAATACGCATTTTGGTTGTTATATAACGCAATTTCATTGTTTTTAACATGATAATATTCGTTAAATTGCCTATTTTTTACTGTTTTTTAACTTGATTTACTGTACAGCCCTCTCAAATGCGTTTTCGTAATATTTTAATAATGTTTCTTACATATCTGACATTGTTAATAATGATAATAATGATGATAATTAGGATTTAAAAGAAAAATGTAATATCTATACTTTTTATTTTATTATATGAATAATAACTACGTATTAATTGACAAATTATAAATGTTATTTCGACGAATCTTTGAGGTACTACACTCTTGTAGAAGACATAATTATTCAACCTATTATATAGAGGCAAAGCCAACTCTTATTAGACACCCAAGATTTTGCATTTTTCGTAACATTTCGATAATGTTTCATATAAATCAAACCATTTATAATCATTATAATGGCGATATAATCAGTCTTTAAAGCTTAAATTCATTTATTATAAGTTTTTTATTAAATTTTATGAAATAAATTACGTATTTACTGACAAATTACAAATATAAATTTGATCAGTCTTTGAATCACTACGATCTTCCAGGATTGCAACAATGGGTGCTCTAATGACACCCTTCTATATTTTCAAGGTCAACTACATTTTCAAGGTCAATTTTGACAGTTGGGAATCGATCGATGGCTTTTAAATTGGTCTTATTAAAATGCATATTTGTATTTAAACACATATTTTTAATGGCTTCTTAAGATCATTGTAAAATTAATGCAAAGGTATATTTGGCAGCAAATAAATGCTAATTGTTTTTTATGGGAAAATTTAAATTATAAAGTATATATATTCATATATTTCATGACTGACCCATGGATGGGATGTAACCCACTGAATTAACTTTAACTTTAACTTGAGCAATAATTAACATTAAAATTAATTAGATTTAATCTGACATCAAGACTTTTTTTTCCTAATTTCAGGGTAAGAGGGGCATTTGTGACTATCCCACCACCTAGTGGTGTGATGATGGAACTCAGCTTTATAAAGCTTACTTTATTCCTTTTCACAGCCCTTGGGACCATTGTTCAGAGGTGAAGAGAAGGACCCACAAATTTAAGGAAATCAGTTCTCCTGTGATTGCTGCCTGGGTCCTCTGGTTAGAAGCCATCTTACCCTCTGGAAGTTAAATCTCTTGGAAGTTCAATTCCTGCTGTTTTATGGAAGCTTTGTGACAAGATTGGTGTCTGCTGTGCCTTGCAAGTGTTTGTGCTGTTTCAAGTGGTGATGGCTGATTCTTCTTGGCTGCTGTTTGTGAAGAATTCAAGCTTGCCTGTGCTGGTAGAATATGGACAATGACTGCTTGATATTACTACAGTAATGCTGGTGGACTGAATCAACAATTTCCTTAAGAAGCTTAAGTTTTGCCTTGGGGCTTCCATACTTAAGGAATTGCAAGGATTTGTGGAACTGCATTGTATAAAGCATATAGTTTACTATGCTTAACTTTCCTAGAGGTAATTAACTTGGTTTAATCTAATATTTTCATAATTCCCCTTTGCTTTGTTGCTGTGTAGCCATTCAGTGTTCGATTTAGTTTGTACTTATAGGAAGTTCTGCACTTCCAAGTTTTCCAGTTTCTGGAAGTGGGGAAAGTTAGATAAGTGTTTTTGGGAGTGGGGAAAGTTAGATAAGTGTCCAGCAAGTGCCCAGTCTCATGGTAACTTAAGTTTTATAACTGGATCCTAAATATTTCATTTAATTCCCTATTTTTCCTTTTTGATTTGAAGTTTTCCCCTTTCTCTCAATAGCAATCTTGCAATTTTCCATAATGCAATTATTGAAGGGAACTTTTATTTGTGAATCTGTTGCCTTTTTAGTGTATAGCAAAACTGAATCTTTAATGATCTTTGTAATTACTTCTTATACATTCACTTTTTAAATATCTTTATCCAAAGAACTTTGTAATTACCTCAGTGGTTATATTTAAATGACAATCTTACACTTGGAATTAGCTGTTATATTTTTATGAATCTCAATCACTTGTTGCCAAGTGTACAACCTAAGAATCTTTATTTTTATTACCTCTATATTTTCATAGTTTTTTGTTACTGAAGTGTTACCAAACTATTTTTAACTTCTTTCAACCTTGTATATTGTAATTTTAAGTGGGTTAAATGTATGAACTATCTGAAAGGTACTTTAATTCTTCGATTTTGTATCTTACTAGTGGTGAGTTACTGGCTCTTGAAGTGTTCAAAGTGAAATGTTTGTTTATTTTGTTAATTGGTTTTATAGTTGCTGTTTAACTTCACCTTTAGATAATTTATGAACTGTTTATTATATTGTTCAGAGTTCCTTTTATGCCAACTGAAGTATTGCACTATCAAACGGTTTTGCATTGTATTGTACTTGTAATAAAACTATTTCAATAAGTGAATTTTTTAAATATTTTTACCCTTCTCATCCAATGAGTAAACCATGTTGTTAAAGCAAATCTACCACAGGGTTAAAGGGTCATTGATGAGATCTTGGAGTGAGGACTGTATTTTGTGAATGTCCTAAGAGACTAGTTTACTTGTAAAGATTCTCAAAGGTGTAATAGAAAGGTGATAGATTGATGGAAAAATACCTTTTATAAGGTACAGAAAAGCCTGAATCACCTTGCTCTGAATCACTTTGCTCTGTCTTAAATGTACAGAAAATAATTAGCTAAATCTTGCAAGAAATTGATGGAAAAATACCTTTTATATAAGGTGCAGAAAAGCCTGAACACCTTGCTCATTGTCTAACAAGTACTGAAAGAAGTTAGCTTAATCTTCCAAGAAACCTTTTACTACAAGAAAATGGCTTAATCTTTCAAGAAATTCCTTAACTTGGTATTCACATGCATTGCTCAACATGAGTGAAATAACTTAACTTTGGTTGTATAGAGCTTTTCTTAAAATCAAATTTTAGCTATTAAGACAGTATACAGCTATGCCCTGTTTGTGTATAGAGCTTTTCTTAAAATCAAATTTTAGCTATTAAGACAGTATACAGCTATGCCCTGTAGCTGTAGTATGTATGAAGCAAGGATTTCCTTTGAAAGCTGACAAATTTAACAAGTTAATTATTTGTGGTTAAGGTTCGTAAGTACAAGGGGTAGGAAAGTTGTTCCTCACACCCCTATATTACCATACCTGAGTTTGAATGTTCAACTGACAATGAATACAGATTGGTTTACAAAACTTGTACCACTTGCACCTTCCAAGGAATTTTAAAGTTCATGGTATAAATGTGTCTGCATTACATTTTTACAAGTACAATAAGTGGCCTCAGCTGTAGTTGTCACGTTTTACTTATAGGCAAAAATTCATGAGTAAATTGATTAGCTTTTTCAAGCTTTATCAATATAAATACACATTTCTCATATCTTCCACACATTTGAAATCATGTAATTATGTAATTTAACTTTAATAGGAAAAATGGAAATGAAATTTTTTGGCGCCTTATCAAAGCTTTAGGAAACAATGTGACATTGAGCAGAGTTCAAGCTAGACCTAATGACAGTTCATTGGTTCATATTTCTCGTATTTCAACCATTGCAAAGGAGATCTGGTATAAATGTTCTCTTGGAGAGAGAGAGAGAGAGAGAGAGAGAGAGAGAGAGAGAGAGTGTGTGAGTGTGTGTATGTGTGTGTGTGTTGTCTGGCGTCAGCCAGGCAGTCAGTAAAGTTATTTTTAGATCCATTGCGTTCGTACGTACATCTTTGATCCTGACTTATGCTTTAGTTGTGTCATCGTAACTATCATTGCAATATTTGTGATTAAAAGTAACCAAATTACTTAAATTGAATATGAATATTATTAGAGTAAGGATTACCTTGGCTTACATCTATGGGACAACATCGAGAGACGAAGTCAGAGCTATATAAGTATTACGAACAAAAGGCAGCTGCTGTTACCCAAGCCTCCTGCCCACCCAACCCCCACCCCAAGAGGCCCCGGGGGAACCCTTACCCCCATACCCCCACAACACAAACACCTAAGCCTTCTAATGCCTGAAAATCAACCCTTGAGAGAGAGAGAGAGAGAGAGAGAGAGAGAGAGAGAGAGAGAGAGAGAGAGAGAAATTGTTCAGGGTATAAAACTGAAACTTGATCCAAAACACTTGATTCTCCAGAATTGGGAAAGTGCAGCCAACTCTGACCCCGATTTCCAATAAAACACGGACAAACGTAAACGAAATCAACTTCAAAACGAACACGGACACAACAACCGTAAACAAACGCAGGCAAAAACACACTTAAAACCGAAAACAAACGCAACAAACACGAACAAACGAGGAACAAAACGAGGAAAAGGGGTGAGCCTTTACAGAGGCAAATCTCGCACACTACTACTAACGGTCGTAACCTTCCACCACGTGGACTTGCTAGTGTTATATTTGAGTGTAATTAATGTCGTATTTGAGTGTAATTAATAGGTAAGGAATCAGTTTTAAGTTGTTAATTACAATCCAAGTTGTTAATTACGTTGCTGTAATTAAATTTAATGAGTAAATACGGCCCAAATGATAAAAAGCTCTTCAAAATAGGAGTCACAAGGTCAGACAATAGGGTCCCTCAATCTGCTTCTATACCTAATAGGCGAAATTGTAACCAGTAATTTTAAGTACTAGCTGTTTTTTTTTAAGTACCAGCTGTTGTCTTCTACCCAAATGATAAAAATTTCTTCAAATTATGACTTACAAGGTCAGACAATACTGGCCCCCACTTGCCTCTATACCTAACTATTGTAACCAGTAATCTTAAGTACTAGCTGTTTTTTTAAGTACCAGCTGTCTTCTTCTACACTTTTAGGGCTGATGGTAATGGAGGTGAGTTTGCTTATTGTGGGCCAACTGTTATTTGCCCCTTAACTCTGCTCAACAGTAAAGGGGGACTGTGGGCATTGGGTTTTTTTTGGGTGGTGGGGTGACACAGGGTAATTCTAAGTACTAGCTCCACGCCTGTTTTTACCTTGGAAACTGGTTTTTGTCTACATTTTTAGGGCTGCTGATACTGGCGGTGCATCTGTTTGTTGTCGACCAAATGGAATGTCCCTTCGCCGTGTTTTATAGACTAGTCAGGGTTAGGTTAGGATTTTTGGGTGAGCCTCCATCTAGCATAGGTCAGGCCAGCCTATTCACTATTCCTATATATTTTTAATAAACCTCTTCTATAAAATATAAGAAAATTCATATTTCTTTGGATTTATCACAATTCATAGAAATTTTGATTAATTTTTTATTTTATGTATAAAATGCAAGAAAATCCATTTTTCTTACAGACTTTTACTGTCAGTTTCCGTTGCAGCGCTGAATGACCTCATTAGTCCCAGTGTTTGGCATTTGGCATGACTTCTGTATTCAGTTCAATTCAGTTCTAATCCCCCCCACCCCCTCAATACCTAATTGTCATCGACCGTTAACGTAACTTTGGGCTTTCGCTGTAGTCAGTAACGAAGACGTGACGTCGACCATTTAACACCACAAGTACAGTAGTTCCTTATAAAGTTTTGGGTCCTTTAATCATCATTTGGTTTTCCAACTTCATTAACGTGATGTTTCTTCAATTGTTGCGTCTTGTGTAAAAGCAGAAGTGTGACTTTGTGGCCTCGTTATTCAACTACCTTTTGATAGCCGTGAAGAGGGCAGTCCAATAAGGCCTTTGTTGTTTGGGATGAATCTTGTCCACTGCTCAAGATGGCTGTGTCTGTATTATCCAGATAATAGAATTTATTTTACAGATAATAAATTTTATTATGAAAAAGTATATTCTTTGGTCTGGGGAAAGAGAACACCACATTCATTTCATCCAAGTATTTGTTTTTCCTTTTGGTTTTCAAGTTATCATTAGGTTGAAGTTGCTTTCATTGTTGCAAGACCATCTTAGTTCCCTTTCCTACCATTTCTCCCAAAATTGTGATAGAAGAGTATTTTTGAAAACGACGTCTGTGAAGTGTATAGAGGCATGTTTGTCATGTCTGGAAATGCTGGGGTTTGTGGCTGGGGAACTGCAGAAAGTGAAAGGCCTTCAGTACTGATCAAATGGCTCACTGTCAAGTTCATGTCATCCACAGGACACCTTTAGGGCAGGGGTAGATTATTTGAAGGAGACAGAGTTTAATATTCGATGCTATCTCTAGAAACTCACGAGAGCGAGAAAGAAAAAGTACACTGCAAGATGAACCCCCTGTATAGGGTACCGGTTACTGTGTACTTTGCAGGTGCAACGCAGACGATGCTGAAGTTCTCTGCAGTAACCGTTTGTCCCTAGCGATGTGGTTTATACCTTTTACTTTGGTTTCATCTGCTTGTCTGTCCAGCTGTCTCCAGTATTTGCCTTCCATGCAAGGAGGTTCGATTTGCTATTCAATCGCAGATAGAGAGCGCAGGCAGGCCCCAGTTTATGACAGGGTGGGTTCTGTTCCTACACCGCGTCGTAAGCCAAAAAATCGTTGAGAATTGTCAAAAATCCTAAGAAAACCTGACTTTTGATGTAAACTGTAATTTTATTGAGTTATTCATAAAACAACGCAAGTTTTGATTATTCTGCCATTTTGTATCCACATTTCTTCTGTTGGATTGACGTCGTGAGTGTCATAACCGCAGAACGTGCGTCGTAAACCGGGAAATCATTTCTGATGAATATACTTGAAAAGCGTCATAACCTCGGAATGTCGTAAGCCGGACCCGTCGTAACCCGGGGACTGCCTGTATTCAGTTCTTTTACAGTCACTTAGAATGAAACCTTTCACGTTAGATGCTAAAGGGCATCACGTTCATAATTTTTGGCTGTGTTTCACAGCCAACGGTATACAGTACATTGTTTTGCTCAAAATTCATGAGTTCAGGAAGCAAGGTGAATGACATAACACACTTTAGAGGGTAAACTGGCTGTTCATGAAGCTACCAGGGTCAGAAGGTTAAGCTTAATGGACTTAGTCTTCGTTCAGCAGTAAAAGAATGATAGTTTGTGTGGATGACTGTATATATTACTGTATGTATATTCATTCTCTATTTCATGAACATTGTCTCTTGCTGATGCATGCGCATGAATCTGCACTATTACTCTTCCTGCTTCTCTTGGTGCAAGTTGTACGCCTTGCAGTGCCCTCTCTGTGTCTACCTGTCTGCTGTGTGGAATAAAGCAACTTTTGACTCGGGATATTATTTCTCCATCCCTGCAACATCCAGTCTTCTCCTGCAAGACATCATCCCATATCACCTATTGGTTGTACAGTGTTGGTGTGGTGTTTCTGCAGGACCTTACAGTGTTTGTGCACTGTTTGTGAAGTGCCAGTGCAGTGTAATGTCAGTGCTTTGATTTTAGTGGGTTGTATTTCTCTTGTGCCCCTCCCCAGCCACGCAGTGGGACCCCATTACCCCACCCAGCTACGGAGCCCGAGGCACGTCCACCCACCCTCATCATTAAGCACGCGCTGCCGACTTTTCGAGTCAAGTCAACTGTCAAGGCAGGTGGCAGGACCCTTCCGACAGCCCACCCCCAGGAGCCCTCCCAGACCCTCTCCGCTCTCCCCCGCCTGCCAGTGTTCGCTCGCCACAGTGGAATTATTTACAGTAACTTTCATAATTAAAACTGTAGAAATTCTCCCCCGTCTCTCTCCTCTTCTTTCAAACTGTGTCTGACACTGCTGACAACGGTTCATCATGGCTTCTGCTTCACATCAAGACGAACCTGAGGATATACAACACGACCAGGACCCTGAGGACCACCGGTGGCCTTCACACCCAGTCTCACCAACAGACCGTCGAACCCCACCAGGTTTTACAATGCTGGCAACCCTGCCTTCGCTCTCACCGCACCTGACTCTACAGCCTCCCACAGCTCCAGATGCAGAGTTGAGGCTCCTCATCAAATACCTCGAGGAATCTCGACAGGCTGAGTTGGCTGCATGTCGGAGAGAGGGGAACAACGTCGGAGAGAGGGGAACAACGACGGAGAGAGGGGAACAACGACGGAGAGAAGAGGAACAACGTCGGAGAGAGGAGGAACAACGTCGGAGAGAGGGGAACAACGTCGGAGAGAGGGGAACAACGACGGAGAGAAGAGGAACAACGACGGAGAGAAGAGGAACAACGTCGGAGAGAGGAGGAACAACGTCGGAGAGAGGAGGAACAACGTCGGAGAGAGGGGAACAACGACGGAGAGAAGAAGAACAACGACGGAGAGAGGAGGAACAACGTCGGAGAGAGGGGAACAACGACGGAGAGAGGAGGAACAACGTCGGAGAGAGGGGAACAACGACGGAGAGAAGAGGAACAACGACGGAGAGAAGAGGAACAACGTCGGAGACAGGAGGAACAACGTCGGAGAGAGGAGGAACAACGTCGGAGAGAGGGGAACAACGACGGAGAGAAGAAGAACAACGACGGAGAGAGGAGGAACAACGTCGGAGAGAGGGGAACAACGACGGAGAGAAGAGGAACAACGACGGAGAGAAGAGGAACAATGTCGGAGACAGGAGGAACAACGTCGGAGAGAGGAGGAACAACGTCGGAGAGAGGGGGAACAACGTTGGAGAGAAGAGGAACAACGTCGGAGAGAGGAGGAACAACGTCGGAGAGAGGAGGAACAACGTCGGAGAGAGGAGGAACAACGTTGGAGAGAGGAGGAACAACGTCGGAGAGAGGAGGAACAACGTTGGAGAGAGGGGAACAACGTCGGAGAGAAGAGGAACAGCGTTGGAGAGAGGAGGAACAACATCGGAGAGAGGAGGAACAACGTCGGAGAGAGGGGAACAACGTCGGAGAGAAGAGGAACAACGTTGGAGAGAGGAGGAACAACGTCGGAGACAGGAGGAACAACGTCGGACAGAGGAGGAACAACGTCGGAGAGAGGAGGAACAACGTTGGAGAGAGGGGAACAACGTTGGAGAGAGGGGAACAACGTCGGAGAGAAGAGGAACAACGTCGGAGAGAGGAGGAACAACGTCAGAGACAGGAGGAACAACGTCGGAGAGACAGGAGGAACAACGTCGGAGAGAGGAGGAACAACGTCGGAGACAGGAGGAACAATGTCAGAGACAGGAGGAACAACGTCAGAGACAGGAGGAACAACGTCATTGACAGGAGGAACAACGTCGGAGAGAAGAGGAACAACGTCGGAATCAGGAGGAACAACGTCGGAGAGAAGAGGAACAACGTCGGAATCAGGAGGAACAACGTCGGAGAGAAGAGGAACAACGTCGGAGAGAAGAGGAACAACGTTGGAGACAGGAGGAACAACGTCGGAGACAGGAGGAACAACGTTGGAGAGAAGAGGAACAATGTCGGAGACAGGAGGAACAACATCGGAGAGAAGAGGAACAACGTCGGAGACAGGAGGAACAACGTTGGAGACAGGAGGAACAACGTTGGAGACAGGAGGAACAACGTTGGAGACAGGAGAAACAACGTCGGAGACAGGAGGAACAATGTTGGAGACAGGAGGAACAACGTCGGAGAGAAGAGGAACAACGTCGGAGAGAAGAGGAACAACGTCGGAGACAGGAGGAACAACGTCAGAGAGAGGAGGAGCAATGTCAGAGAGAAGAGGAACAATGTCGGAGAGAAGAGGAACAACGTCGGAGACAGGAGGAACAATGTCGGAGACAGGAGGAACAACGTCGGAGAGAAGAGGAACAACGTCGGAGAGAAGAGGAACAACGTCGGAGAGAAGAGGAACAACGTCGGAGAGAAGAGGAACAACGTCGGAGACAGGAGGAACAATGTCGGAGACAGGAGGAACAACGTCGGAGAGAAGAGGAACAACGTCGGAGAGAAGAGGAACAACGTCGGAGAGAAGAGGAACAACGTCGGAGACAGGAGGAACAACGTCGGAGAGAAGAGGAACAACGTCGGAGACAGGAGGAACAACGTCGGAGAGAAGAGGAACAACGTCGGAGACAGGAGGAACAACGTCGGAGACAGGAGGAACAACGTCGGAGACAGGAGGAACAACGTCGGAGACAGTAGGAACAATGTTGGAGACAGGAGGAACAACGTCGGAGAGAAGAGGAACAACGTCGGAGAGAGGAGGAACAACGTCGGAGAGAAGAGGAACAACGTCGGAGACAGGAGGAACAACGTCGTCACGAAGAGGATCTATGCCACCAAGAGGACAATTTAAGAAGAGAGGAGGAAGCTCAACGTTTCACCGCCCTGTTGCAGCTACTTCCAGTCAACCCTGCCCAACAGCAAGCAACACCAGCGGACTCGCAACAACTTCCTATACAACCCTCAGTGCCAACGCCCACCCAGCCACCACCCCCACAGAAGGCCATCGCCCAGACCCCACCGCCCTTACGTCCTGACGCTACATACCAGGTGTTCAGGGAATGGCGCAGACGCTGGGATGACTACAGCGTGATGGTGGACCTAGGGGCGTTGCCTGCCAGGATGCAATTAATACAACTGCGTCAGGGTTGTTAATGACGTTCTCATCTTTGACGACGACCTGCTGACACGCTGCCGCAAACACGGCATCACTCTCAACAGAGACAAGTTCACGGTGGCAGAGACCCGAGTGAATTTCTGTGGCTTCACTCTTTCCGAAGAAGGAATCGCTGCTGATCCAGGACGAGTTGCTGCCCTGCAAGACTTCCCAACACCGTCCAACCTGATGGACCTACGTTCCTTCATGGGGTTAGTAAACCAGTTGGAAGAGTTTACCCCAGATACTGCCCTGACTGCACAGCCCCTTCGCCCACTCATGAGCCCCAAGCGCTCTTTTACGTGGACACCAGACCATGACCAGGCCTTCAGACGTGTGAAACAAGCACTCTCAAGCCTGCCTGTTCTTGCGTCTTTTGACCCAACACTGCCAACCATTCTCCAGACCGATGCATCTCGTCTTTATGGGATAGGCTGCGCCCCCCTCCAGGACCAAGGCTCCGGTTGTCTCCGAGTAGTCCACCGTGGATCCCGCTTTCTCGCAGACGCCGAGACGAGGTATGCGACAATTGAGCCGGAGATGCTTGCAGTATCTTGGGCCCTCACAAAGTGCCGTCTGTACCTGAAAGGACTGCCAACCTTCACCCTGCAAACTGACCATTGTCCACTGGTGCCCATCATCAACAGCTACACATTGGATATGGTCGAAAACCCACGGCTTCAGCGAATGAAGGAGCGCATGTCGCAATACCAATTTACTGCGGTGTGGCACGCCGGCAAGTCTCTGTGCATCCCAGATGCACTCTCCTGTGCACCAGTCAGCTACCCGACATCTGAGTATATGACTGGCTGCGCTGAGGTAACAGCGCATGTCAGGTCAGTCATCAATGCTGCAACAGCTTCCCAGGACAAGGATGCCCCAACCATTGACGCTGACCGGACCCCACAGGACATGTCGATAGTAGCACAGGCCGACCCCACTTATGTTCGCCTCGTGATTGCATCAGTTCCAGGTTCCCCACAAATCGGTACGACCTGCACGCCTCCCTGCTACCGTACTGGAAGCTGCGAGAAGCTCTCTCTACTGATGGTGACCTCATGCTCTAAGGAGCAAGAATACTGGTTCCTGCAGCTCTACGTCGCCACACACTCGCCAGACTCCATGACAGCCACCGAGGTGTCGAGGCTACCAAACGTCGGGCTCGACAAACCGTCTTCTGGCCCGGGATAGACTTGGACATTGCCAACACCATCACTGCCTGCGAGCCCTGCTAGGTCCTGCATCCCAGTAGGAGCCCCTTCACAATGACGACCACCCATCAAGGCCCTTTGAGTTGGTATCGGCGGACTTCTTCCAGGTAGCGGGGAAGTCCTTTCTTGTGGTCGCCGACCGCCTCTCCGGCTGGCCTGTGGTTGTCCCTCGCAAGGGTGACACCACTGCCTCCTCGACAATACGGCACTTCTGCCGTTACTTCAGAGAGGTGGGTGTTCCCCTGCGCCTACGCACCGATGGAGGACCCCAGTTTCCCAGCAAAGAATTTGCTGACTTCACAGAGCATTGGGGTGTACACCACATAACCTCGTCGCCACACTACCTGCAGTCTAATGGACATGCTGAGGCCGCTGTCAAGCACTTGATCCTCAAAACGGCCCCTACAGGAAACATCGACTGCGAAGCCTTTGATCGTGGCCCCCTCGAGTTATGCAACACGCCCAACCACTGTGGTCGCTCTCCTGCCCAGGTACTGTATGGTCACCCTCTCCGTACGTGTGTGCCCGCCCATCCTCAGTCGTTCACAGAAGATTGGCAAGAAAAGGCCCATGACTGTGACCGCCGAGCCGCAGCCAAAGCAGCTCAAGTGCAGCAAAACTACGATGCCCACGCCCGCCCCCTGGCCATGCTGAAGGTGGGCCAACATGTCCGCATCCAGGACCCGACATCCCACCAATGGGACAAGGTTGGGACCATCATGGGTGGCACACGATCACGCAACGAGTACAAGGTCCGCCTTCAAGTGCTCGAGTGCTACGTAGGAATCTTTCTGTGAAAAGGTGATGGATTGAACTTGAAGGAAGAAGTTTCTGTCGTGAATGTTGGGTATCATATAGTATTGCACAGAATAAAGCCTTGTTCTGTAATTGTCGACTGCACTGGGCATGCAAGATGCCCTGCTACAACTCAGTATCTAAGGGGAGGGTTGGGTAGGTAGGATCTTGGATAATATTATATATACAATATATGAATTGAAAATTAAAGACACAGGCATTTTAATGAAAAGTTCAAAATGAAGTAAGTACTCTGTGGGAAATGTTTTACCTAAGTATGATGGAAATAATTAGTGGGATGGTCAAAAAGTACAGAGAAGTACAGAGTTATTGTACTCACTCTCAAACAGTATGATCAAATAGAAATTTTGGACATGGGACTGGTGAAAGGTTTTTGTAAGCAAAAAGACATCCATTTGTTATGAGGTAACAACTTATTCTTGTCTTTTCAGGTGAATACTGCCTGAAATTCTTGAAGAAATCAATCTAAGGATTCGTGAAGAAAATAGCCCAGTCGTTTAGCACCGTAGCAAAGGTAAGTATTAATGAACACGAGTCTCTTATTAGGGGTTGATTCTTATTACCTGAAATGGTTTCGAAAACAAAAGAAATCTACTTCCAAAGTAATAAGCATTATATATGCATGGTATAGAAAAAATAAAATTGTATGAGATGTTCTTCGTTGGAGGGGTGGATAGAGCTGTCGCCTGGCACGCTGGCAGCCCAGCGTTCGACTCCCCTACCCGGCCAGTGAAGAATTAGAGGAATTTATTTCTGGAGATAGAAATTCATTTCTCATCACAATGCGGTTCGGATCCCACGATAAGCTGTAGGTCCCGTTGCTAGGTAAACCAGTTGGTTCTTAGCCACGTAAAATAAAATAAATCTAAAGCATCACTGTACACAACCAACTTAAACTTAAAGCTGTCACCCAGTCCTGGGGAGTACGTACAGCTCTCAAAGGAACAGGATTTCCTCAGACATTTGTTTGCCTCAATCAGATCTTTTACTTTAGGGTTATTTATTTTGCCGCTAAGTTCTAATATCAGGTCTTGAATTAGGATGTAATAACTGTCCTAGTTGGCCCACTAGGCTCCTAAACTTCTCCTTTTCTTCTTCATTACTCTCCGTATTCTTATTCAGTCCTCTCTCGGCACTTACATTTATAGATTCCAGAGATTCACAATATTCGTTTTGATGAAGTTTGACACCATTCTCGTTCTGCACAATATCCGGGCCGGTATATCTGAAAATGATTTCTGATTTGGGCAGTGACTTTCAAATGTCTTTATTCCTCCCCACAAGAAATCGTTCTACATGCATCAAGAACATTCCAGACGAATCTCCTTTGGAACATCAATAGAATTGCAAGGTCAGTTTGCAACTGAATACACCCCATCTTCAGCAGGAAGGTCTTCACTGTGAGGTACCATTTTATGGCGGCATCATTAAGACCATATACACTTTTTTTTTATTTTCCACGGTACTTTATTATCACAGCCAGCTTCAACGGGTGGAATGAGATACCCTTCATGCCCAAATTGTATATTAATTGAATTCTGCTCATCTTTTGAAAGGCAACATACCAACGAAGGACCTCAACACTTCCTTGCTAAGAGCGGGAGAATGAGATCAGATTTCTTCTTTTTCCTCAAAACCTCTGGCAAATAGCTTTCCTTTCATTTGCTTTTTCCTGTCACTGTTTTCCATTTCTGTTACTACCCATCGGACTGATAATGCATCTTGACGCGAGTTAGGCGTTTCCTCATTTACACCAAAATTCCTCCAGGTTTTGAGTTCTTCTTTTGCTTGATCAAGTTCTTGTCGTTCTGTGTTTTCACTCCATCTTCTAAAACTGGTACCCATTTTTCTACATCTCTTCTCCAGGCAGTGGCTGTTATATGTCCATCTTTATGTTCAGTATTCCTCCAACTGCTATATTTTCCTGTAGATTTTCCAGCACTGCTGTGAACAGTTCCTGTCAGCCATTCATCAGACCCTTTCGGCAGGAATCCTACTCTGTCCAATCTTTGGAATACCTTTGATTTTTAAATTGTCTTCAGATGAAGCATCCTCAACTTTGGTGTGGTTCTCTTTTTCTTCCTCCTCATTTTCTCATTTTCCACTGGGTTTATAACTGCTGCTTTCTCATTCTTCTTGCTGTTGTCCATTTCATATCTCAGATTATCAAGCATTTCATTTCTTCCTTCTTCAGTGTTTCCATCAAAACTATATTGTATCTTGTGAATGTGTGTTTCATGTGTGTTTCAATATTTGAACCATGTTTAAAGATCACTGTTTTGCCACTTGACCAGTGACTGTACATTTCCAGAAGTGTGTCGTTGGCAAACTTCCCACCGTTGTCACACAAGAATTTCACAGGGGGTCCCAAACCAGTTCCCAAAAATGACGCTATAATTTTCTCTCTTATCTCCTTGGGTTCTTCCTGCCGTATCCACCATACGCTGAAAATATATATCCCATTTTTTATACTCCTTTAGGTTTAATGCCACTACTTCATTGAACTCCTAATAATTGGCCTTGATGGTGTTTTCATATATTTCATGCAGACCTCAGCTATGTGACACTACTTCTGCATATATTTAGCACATTCTGACCTCAACACCAGCATCCTTCAACAGCTGGATCGGTCTCTTAGATGTGGGATGACCAGATTGTTGATGGAATTTTCATATCTTGTTCATATTTTCCTTTTTGTCATCTCTCAATGTCATCATTATTTCTCCTATTTTCTTACAGCCTTCTTTCTCATCCCTTAGCGGGAGGCAGTAGTGTCCTCCTGAAGAAGTGGCCCCCCCCTCAATTTTAACTTTTTCCATGAATTTCTGCAGTGTCATTTTCTAAGTCCAGTTTCATTTTGCTTTCGTCATTGATTTGTATACATTACCGTAACCAAATTTAAACGTTGTTTCATTTTCTTCCTCTTCTATGATAATTTTTTCCTTGTGTGACAAAGACTGTGTGTGTGCTTTCAACCAATCACCACCACACACTGAAGAACAGCAGGCTGTGTCCAGGACAGCATGAATTAATAGATTTCGTCATCAACAGTGACACCATTTTAAGATTTTCAGTAACAGAATATAACTCTTCCTCCTTTACACGACTAACATACACATTTTTTGAACATGGTGGAGACAGATGGTACCCTGATCCACACCCATAACATTTCCTAACGTTACCATATATGTCAACCGAGTGTCTCTGCCTATGACCCTGCACCCAGTGGTAACACTTCCTGACTTCCGAAAGATTTCCTAAGGGCTTGCTGCATGGAATCAGACCATTCCCGCTTGTCCAAGTGTTGAAGCAGAACTTTCATTCCATCTTCGACTTCAACTCTTCAATATTCACTTCCTCGAAAATCTCGCTTCCTTCTGGGAACGACGGGGCAACAGCCGCAGCCTGTTTCTTTTTCTCGGTGCTTGCGACAAGCTGCCGTGCTTTCGGCTCTGGTTCCCAGGGCCCGTAACCTTTATCGGCCCCAGGAACTGGCAACACCAGCCGCCTGCCACATTACTCGTGATATTTTTCATAGAGAAGTATTCACAAATTACTGTACTTTCATATATATTTTTGTGACTGAATGCACTTTTTGTGATAAAACTATTAAAATGTTCAGGTATAAGCATTTTTAGAGGGTCTTTTGTTGTTTGAACCATCAAAATAGGCAGTTATAAGCCAGTGAATCCAGGGGGCTGACTATATTCTTATATAGAGTTAACACTTGTCAATACTGAAGTCTGCCATTTTACTGTCAGGATATGAAGGAATGGGTCAGGTCTAGTCATGGTTTTATACAGATTTTATTCAGAAGAACATATGTATGATGAAAGCCATCCCAGCTTCAAGCACAGGCAGTAATCTGCACAAACTAGTCTAAACTTCCATGGGAAATGATCTGAACTCCGACAAGTAGACAGTCCAGGTGTTAGGACAAAAGACTAATGACATTTAGTAACCCCATGTAGTGTGTTTCTGCATAAGGCTGTTGCATTGAAATGAACCAGCGTTGAAGTCTTTGCTGAGACCATCGTTGTTGCGCAAAGCATTTCGCTGTTCAAACACCAATCTCTGCTCAAAATATATTGTGCCGAAAGGCGACTGAAGAGAACCAGTGGTTTGCTCCCAAGTCGTTGAGGAATTTGTTGGCTTTCATATCTGGAAATTTTGTCACTTTTTCTCTTCTTTGGGGTTAGATGTGAATTGAGGCTTCACTGCTGTTATCTAATCTTGCGCACTTTCTGTTTGAACATAAGTTATTGTAGAGTCTCCCTTTCCGAGCTTGTACCAGAAATGAGTTTGACTGTGTTCTCTCTTGTGCATTTTGTCTGAACTCTCGTCAGGATTTCATACGAGGTGTCGTTAATTGTGGGCTTCCTGATTGAGGCTGGATTGAATTTGTTTGACACCGAGTCACATTGAATTCCCAGGTCCCAGTACGATTCCTCTGAATGTCAGCTATCAAGCTTGAAAGTGATTTGTTATAGTATTGTAGGTTGAGGAAAGTCTGCCTTTGAACCTAAGAAAGTGGAGTCATTCCGTGACTGTTTAAAAGGCTGGCAAAGGTCTTTTGGGTTTCAATGCAGCTTGTACCTCATTTGTACCACCTAGCTAGCCGTTCCTCTTGCTAGGTATTGTACGAACAGCTTTCAGAGCTTTGAATTATACAAGTTTCAGTTGATTATAGGCATTGTATAGCACTGCACAGTACTTAAAAGTACTTAAAGTACTGAACAGTAGAGGTTCTATCCTTGAAGCAGAGTCAGCAGCTGTTGTTTTGTATTTGATGTGGGAAGTTAGGAAGTATTACTCCCCAAAACATCATTTGATTATTACTTTCCAGCTTGAGATGGTGTGGGAAAACATGAAAATACCCTCACAGTGTGGGAAAACATGAAAATACCCTCACAGTGTGGGAAAACATGAAAATACCCTCACAGTGTGGGAAAACATGAAAATACCCTCACGGTGTGGACCCTCACGGTGTGGGAGCATGAAAATACCCTCTGTAGAAATTGCTCGAGTGAAATGAGTGTCTAATAATAATTTCAATGCCCTGAATATTACTTCTCCAGTCAGATGATCTCGTAGCACCCTTTCCGAATGCAGATTTTTATGGCCGAAGGTTGCAGTTCTATTACCGCTCTTGTTTTCCCTACCCTAGAAATTAGCTTTCTTGAAAAGGCAGTCTGTGGTCTTGAAAAGGCAGTCTGTGGTTTAGCTGTGTCCTTTTTTGTCCCTTCCCCCTCTCTTGTTGTCCTGAGTCCTGGCTTTGAAAAGGGCGATGCACGGCACATTCCTTTGGCTCCAGCACTTGAACTCAAGTTCAGTTTGGTACCTTTTCGTCTTCTAATTCCTGCTGTTGTGTATATTTAAATAGATCGCTTGTAAGTTTGTTGGCGAAGTTTACTTGGTGGAGGCAGGATAGGCAAGATGGCTGTCTCCTGGGTGGTGGCTTTGATAAAGGGGTTTTTTAGGTTTTTTTTTAGGGTTCCCTGCAGTCCCTGTCGTCATTCAGATGGGGCGTGTATATTATTTTGAGGATTGGTTCATTTCTTTTATGCTTGCTCATCTGATTACACTATATATTATTAACCTTGAAAGTGAAGCTGTACAATAGCTGTGATATAAGTAGATAATGCTACTAACATCTTAGAAACTAGTCATGGCAGTTAACTGCTTTATGACGGGGGTTCCGTCCCGGTGCTGTGTTGTGGGCCGAAAATTTTCGAAACCCGAAATGTAAAAATCGTAAGAGTTTTATTATTATTATTATTATTATTATTATTATTATTATTATTATTATGATGATGATGGTGATGATGATGACTGCCACCCTCAACAGTCGACTGCATGAGACTCCATATTGGAATGCTGAGGCCACAATTATTTCTTATTATTATTATTATTATTATTAGTATTATTATTATTATTATGATGACTGCAACCCTCAACAGTTGACTGCCAGAGACTCCATTCTGGAATGCTGAGACCACAATATTATTATTATTATTATGATTGCGACCCTCAACAGTCGACCGCATGAGACTCCATTTTGGAATGCTGAGGCCACAATTATTATTATTATCATTATTATTATTATTATGAAAATGACTGCGACCCTCAACAGTCGACTCCATGAGACTCTCAGTCAGTCGACTCTTGAGGGTCACAGTCGTAATAATAATAATAATAAAATTGAGGCCTCAGCATTCCAGAATGGAGTCCCAGGCAGTCGATTGTTGAGGGTTGCAGTCATAATAATAATAAAATTGAGGCCTCAGCATTCCAGAATGGAGTCTCAGGCACTCGATTGTTGAGGGTCGCAGTCATAATAATAATAATAATAATATTGTGGCCTCAGCATTCCAGAATGGAGTCTCAGGCACTCGATTGTTGAGGGTCGCAGTCATAATAATAATAATAATAATATTGTGGCCTCAGCATTCCAGAATGGAGTCTCAGGCAGTCGACTGTCGAGGGTTGCAGTCATCATCATCATCATCATCATCATCATCATAATAATAATAATATATAATAATAATAATTTTGTATCAGAACTTTAATTTATAATTTTACAGTCAGTCCTTCAGGCAAGCTCTCTCTCTCTCTCTCTCTCTCTCTCTCTCTCTCTCTCTCTCTCTCTCTCTCTCTCTCTCTCTCTCAGAGGCTCTGAATGGAACTTGGTAATCTTGTCTTGACTGATTTCACTGTATTTATGGGGACTGATTTCACTGTATGTATTGGGACTGATTTCACTGTATTTATTTGGCCTGATTTCACTGTATTTATTGGGACTGATTTCACTGTATGTATTGGGACTGATTTCACTGTATTTATTTGGACTGATTTCACTGTATGTATTGGGACTGATTTCACTGTATTTATTTGGACTGATTTCACTGTATTTATTGGGACTGATTTCACTGTATGTATTGGGACTGATTTCACTGTATTTATTGGGACTGATTTCACTGTATTTATTTGGCCTGATTTCACTGTATGTATTGGGACTGATTTCACTGTATTTATTTGGCCTGATTTCACTGTATGTATTGGGACTGATTTCACTGTATTTATTTGGACTGATTTCACTGTATGTATTGGGACTGATTTCACTGTATTTATTTGGACTGATTTCACTGTATTTATTGGGACTGATTTCACTGTATGTATTGGGACTGATTTCACTGTATTTATTGGGACTGATTTCACTGTATTTATTTGGACTGATTTCACTGTATGTATTGGGACTGATTTCACTGTATTTATTTGGACTGATTTCACTGTATGTATTGGGACTGATTTCACTGTATTTATTTGGACTGATTTCACTGTATGTATTGGGACTGATTTCACTGTATTTATTTGGACTGATTTCACTGTATGTATTGGGACTGATTTCACTGTATTTATTTGGACTGATTTCACTGTATGTATTTGGACTGATTTCACTGTATTTATGGGAACTGATTTCACTGTATGTATTGGGACTGATTTCGCTGTATGTATTGGGACTGATTTCACTGCATATTTATTTGGACTGATTTCACTGTATGTATTGGGACTGATTTCACTGTATTCTTTTGGACTGGTTTCACTGTATGTATTGGGACTGATTTCACTGTATGTATTGGGACTGATTTCACTGTATTTTTATGGCTGATTTCACTCTATGTATTGGGACTGATTTCACTGTATGTATTGGGACTGATTTCACTGTATTTATTTGGACTGATTTCACTGTATGTATTGGGACTGATT
Source organism: Macrobrachium rosenbergii (assembly GCA_039081455.1). Lineage (NCBI taxonomy): Eukaryota > Metazoa > Arthropoda > Malacostraca > Decapoda > Palaemonidae > Macrobrachium > Macrobrachium rosenbergii. Next base: position 115,889 of record JANJGK010001553.1, on the reverse strand, counting down.
TCACTGTATTTATGGGGACTGATTTCACTGTATGTATTGGGGCTGATTTCACTGTATGTATTGGGACTGATTTCACTGTATTTTTTATGGCTGATTTCACTGTATGTATTGGGACTGATTTCACTGTATTTATGGGGACTGATTTCACTGTATGTATTGGGACTGATTTCACTGTATTTATGGGGACTGATTTCACTGTATGTATTGGGACTGATTTCACTGTATTTATTGGGACTGATTTTGCTGTATGTATGGGGACTGATTTCACTGTATGTATTGGGACTGATTTCACTGTATGTATAGGGACTGATTTCACTGTATTTATGGGGACTGATTTCACTGTATTTATTTGGACTGATTTCACTGTATGTATTGGGGCTGATTTCACTGTATGTATTGGGACTGATTTCACTGTATTTATGGGGACTGATTTCACTGTATGTATTGGGACTGATTTCACTGTATGTATTGGGACTTATTTCACTGTATGTATTGGGACTGATTTCATTGTATGTATTGGGACTGAATTCACTGTATGTATTGGGACTGATTTCACTGTATTTATGGGGACTGATTTCACTGTATGTATTGGGACTGATTTCACTGTATGTATTGGGACTGATTTCACTGTATTTATGGGGACTGATTTCACTATATTTATGGGGACTGATTTCACTGTATGTATTGGGACTGATTTCACTGTATTTTTTATGGCTGATTTCACTGTATGTATTGGGACTGATTTCACTGTATTTATGGGGACTGATTTCACTGTATTTATTGGGACTGATTTCACTGTATGTATTGGGACTGATTTCACTGTATTTTTTATGGCTGATTTCACTGTATGTATTGGGACTGATTTCACTGTATTTATTGGGACTGATTTCACGATATGTATTGGGGCTGATTTCACTGTATTTATTGTATTTATGGGGACTGATTTCACTGTATTTACACTTTATCACAGTGACCATACACTCTATATGGTATGCTCACAAATAGTACATTCATTTTTTCTTATCTCCTTTGGTACTGGGCACGGAAAAGGGCATTAGCATGCCCATGCCCATTAGGTTTTGCACCTCAACAAACAAAAAAGAATGATATTCGTAGTTAATACCCTTTTTTTATAATTCCAATACAATTAATACCCTTTTTTATCATTTTAATACTTTTTGCTCAACAGGAATTTCCCCATTGCTTCATCAGTGACTAGAATAGGATGTTTTAGGATTTCAGAATCTAATTATTGGTACGAAATGTGCATTATCCTGATCTCTGCTGTGTTATTTTGCTGTAAATGCAACAAAAGAGTTTTTAAGATTGATAATTGCAAGTGACAAGTCAGTTCTGCAATGCTGCACAGCCAACTCATTCTGTGTCTGTTACTTTGCAGATTTGCAAGAATCTGCTGCTGAAGGACCTCAAGAAGAAGAAGAAGAAGAAGAAGAAGATGGTGAGTGTTCAATTCATCTTGTTTTTTTCATCATTCTCCTTTTTTTTTCTTACAATGTTCAACTTATGATAAGAATTAGTGCCTCTACTTAACAGACACTGGAGGGGTTTGGCTTTCTGAAAGTAACAAAGTCTGTTGAGTAACAAAGACCCTACCCTAGATTTCTGGTTAAGGAACAGAGACTGGTTAAATCTTTACAAAGGCCTGTTTTTCCTTCTGTTCACCAGAAGTTGGGTTTTGTTCAGACTGATATTTCAGTCTCTCTTCTATTCCACTCTTCCATCTTTTAAATGCTTCTGTGACCTCCTCTTCTCACCCTGCCATTAACATCAGGTCATCTTTTCCTGTTATTATGTTAAACAATGAGGTACCCAGTCCTGAGTCTCAGTGGATGCTAATGTGTACCTTTCAATTGTTTCCAGTACCTTCAAATGGTCTTTTTATGTACCCCCTCCCTTTGTGAAGTCAGTGTACTGGTTTTTTGAAAAGCATTTCGAGGGACAGCAAATTTGTGTTGTAATCTCCACAGTCTTTGCTTGGTGCTTCTGTGGTTGGTTACTTAGTCATAAATACTGTTTTCTTTATATCTCTGACATAGAGTTAAATGGGTGACTGCCAGTATTAGCCATTTTTCTGCCTTGTTTACTTAATCACCTGCTATTCCTCGTGGTCTTGGCTCTCCTTGTATTGTCAAGCAGTGCAATGTACAGCTGGGCCAAACTTCCCACTGCTGTGGGATTTGCAGTAATATCCCCAGATAGGAAGACACTTCTTTTTAATTAATATGTCCTCTGCATTCAGAGCAGAATTACCAGCAGTCTTGTGTACTCTTAAGATGATTAGAATTACAGCACTCAATAGTCTGTCATTGTCAGTGTTTCTACATGTGCTGTAGAATCAGTCTTACATTGCTGTTCATATATTTCCCTTCTACAGTACAGAAGATTAGATACAGAAGATCTATTTTTAATAGACTGCAGAAAGCTGGTGTAGATTTTGAACTAAGTTGTGGCATCACTGAATTTTACTTTATATGAACAGACAATAATCAGCTACAGCAGGTTAACCCACAGGACATTTTGGCTCTCAATACAAAAAGAGATTATAGCAATTATTTCATCTCACCTGAGAATTGGGCACACTTGCTTGACAGGTTAATTAGTGGCCACCTTTCCTGACCCAGTTCCTCTCTGACAGAAGACAGTAAATGATAAATATTGGACACAGATCCCTTCATTTTTGTCAGAATGATTTGACATTTTCAGTATCTTTAGTGATTAAGCTTTTACAAATCTATATCAGATGGAATGATTTGATCTTAATTGCTTGTATAGAACCAGACCAATGATTCTTTAGTTTAGCTGACTGGTTAAATACAAAAGCCTTTTTTTTTTCCTTCCAGTCACCAGAAATTGGGTTCTGTTCAGACTGAATTTTTCAACCAGTTCCCAAGAACTTTGCATATGGCAATTCTTTGTAGTTTTTCTCTTTTTCTTTCCTGTTATTGTGGTAAACAATGAGGTACCCAGTCCTGAGTCTCAGTGGATGCTTAGTGTACCCTTCAATTGCTTTCAGTACCTGCTGTAACTTTCAGATTAAGTTTTATGGTACGCTAACATCACCTATATTAAATGGTCTCTTGATGTACCCTCTCCCTTTGTTGTGGTACTTTTGAAATGCCTTTCCAGGAACCACAGGTTTGTGGTGTCATCTCCACAGCATTTGCTTGGTGCTTCTGTGGTTGGGTACCCAGTCATAAATACTGGTTTCTTTTATTTTTGTTTCTCAGACATAGAGTCAAATGGATAGTTGCCAGTATTAGCCACTTTTCAGAGCCCTTCCTGAAGCACTTCCTCCAGTATTTAGAGTTTATCCCTCGTATGAATTTTATTCTGGAGTAAGTCCCACTTTCCATTGTAAATGAATATCGTCAAACTTTCCAGCATTCTGGCCATATCCCTCCTTTATCAAGTTTTCATTTATCCTGGTTATTTGTCATTGACTAGTTCTAGTTTTCTGGAAAAGAAAACTGTTGTGCCGGCTTTGTCTGTCCGTCCGTACTTTATTCTGTCCGCACTTTTTCTGTCCGCCCTCAGATCTTAAAAACTGCTAAGGCTAGAGGGCTGCAAATTGGCATGTTGATCATCCACCCTCCAGTCATCAGACATACCAAATTGGAGCCCTCTAGCCTTAGTAGTTTTTATTTTATTCAAGGTTAAATTTGGCCATAATCGTGCTTCTGGCAACGATATAGGGCAGGCCACCACCGGGCCTTGGTTAAAGTTTCACTTCTCATTAGAATATGAGAATACAGGGTTTTTAGTTCCATTATTTCACTCTTTGCAAATGTCATTTCTCCATTTTATTATTTATATTTTTGTCCACTTCATTTCTCCATGTTTCCTAGTCCAGGTTTTTGTCCAGAACATTTTCTTTCTTCTTCTACTCCTCCTTCTTTGTCGTTTTTCTGTGTCCTTATTCTTTTTATTGTCTGTCTTCATCTTCCTTTCATTTTCAGTGCAATTCTCTCTCAGATCATTATTTCTCATAATGAAACTTGTGTGTTTCAGAGTTTTCACTTGTATATTATCAGCTACACTCTTCATTTCTTCCACATTGCAACATGCAACTTGAATCCTTTGTTCTTGCTGGATTCTTGATTGCAACAGGCAACTGGAGTCCCTTGTTCTGGCTGAATTCCTGTACTGGTTTCCCTATAATAAACACAAAGGATTTTGAGGAATACAGCATTACGATCTGAAAAAGAAGGTATTGCAGTGTTCTCATTGTACAAATAATGAGAAGCAGAAATAGAATGATGGGAAAAGGTTGTGCCACAACCAACAAAGGGTAATCTAGTACGAAAAGGCCCCGGTGATAATTCATAAACAAGGAGGAGTAGGAGGAGGAGGAGGAGTTTAAGAGGAAGAAAGAACGTTTAGAACATTATCACTGGGAGCTCTTCGTACTAGATTACCACTTTGTCAGTGGCAAAATCTTTCCTGTCATTGTGTTTGTACTTAACTTGGTCTGCTCTGTTATTTGTACAATGAGAACAAGTGCAATACCTTGTGTTATTTGTACATTGAGAACACATGCAATACCTTGTGTTATTTGTACATTGAGAACACATGCAATACCTTGTGTTATTTGTACATTGAGAACACATGCAATACCTTGTGTTATTTGTACATTGAGAACACATGCAATACCTTGTGTTATTTGTACATTGAGAACACATGCAATACCTTGTGTTATTTGTACATTGAGAACACATGCAATACCTTGTGTTATTTGTACATTGAGAACACATGCAATACCTTGTGTTATTTGTACATTGAGAACACATGCAATACCTTGTGTTATTTGTACATTGAGAACACATGCAATACCTTGTGTTATTCGTACATTGAGAACACATGCAATACCTTGTTATTCGTACATTGAGAACACGTGCAATACCTTGTGTTATTTGTACAATGAGAACACGTGCAATACCTTGTGTTATTTGTACAATGAGAACACGTGCAATACCTTGTGTTATTTGTACATTGAGAACACGTGCAATACCTTGTGTTATTTGTACAATGAGAACAAGTGCAATACCTTGGGTTATTTGTGCAATGAGAACACATGCAATACCTTGTATTATTTGATACCTTTTGTTATTCTTACATTGAGAACACGTGCAGTACCTTGTGTTATTTGTGCAATGAGAACACGTGCAATACCTTGTGTTATTTGTACACTGAGAACACATGCAATACCTTGTGTTATTTGTACACTGAGAACACATGCAATACCTTGTGTTATTTGTGCAATGAGAACACATGCAATACCTTGTGTTATTTGTACACTGAGAACACATGCAATACCTTGTGTTATTCGTACAATGAGAACACATGCAATACCTTGTGTTATTTGTACACTGAGAACACATGCAATACCTTGTGCTATTTGATACCTTGTATTATTCGTACATTGAGAATGCCTGCAATACCTTGTTTTTTCAGGTTGTAATACTGTATTCCTCAAAATCCTTTGTGTTCATTTGCCCCATTTCTGCCAAATCGCCTGCAGGAGGTGCCTCTTTTACTGATGGTGTCTGCAACACTTTGTCCTGTGTAGGAACATTTCTCCAGATCTGACATTTCTCGTCACGATCTGTATTTGTTGTGTTTATTATTATTATTATTCTTATTTGCTTGTGGTCATTTTCCACAGAAAATGCTGTTAACTGACTTCCTGCTTGCATCTGAAACCTCCATGCTTTCCTGCCACTATTCGAACAAGGCCATTGAAAGCAGTTTTCTAATATAATTTTATTGCACTGAGGAAATGTGGCTTTTGCTGGTGGCTACTTTTCCAAAGACACAGTGATTGGAAGCACTTGGCCACGTGCCTTTTCCACCTCACTTTTCTCACTTTCCCCTCTTTCTTGTGCAATTTCTGCTGGAGGCCTTTCTCTCCACACTTTCTCTCTTTTATTCTTCCTACATTTCTGATGCACTGCTTTTGACAATGTCCATTGCATCTATTTCAAAATGTCTCTTAAATTGCCATTTTCTGTGTCTTTATTGGTATTCAATTCTCTTCAGGTATCTGTGCTTGTAGAAGCATTATTGCTTTCTGGCTTGACCTTTTGCAGAGTCAAGTTTGGGTGACTGGTGTTCTGGATCAGTCATACTCTCAGCCAAATTACTGTTCATGCTATATTCAGTCAACTTTGTAATATACAGAGAAAATTGCATATTGTATTGTGCATGAAAGCACACCATGTGCAGTAGGAATGGTTAGGCTGCTTGTGTACAAATTGGTGGCATCAGTGTTCTTGTGAGATACAGAGACTGAGACTTCTGTGCTTAGTCCTGAAACAGTTCAATATAATCATTAGCAAGAGGTCATCATTAAGGTCATCATACGTCTGGTGCTTTCTCTGTTGCTTTCATAAGAGGTAACAGGTCATAATTGGCAACAGGTCATGTCAGTCAACAGCTCCTAATAAAAAAACAGGTCATAACTGGCAACAGGTCATGTCAATTATTATTATTGGATTCAAAAGTTATATTCTTTACCTAAATAATAATAATAATAATAATGTTTATATTATTATTATGATTATTATAATAATAACTATATTATATTACTTTTATTATTATCATAACAGCAATGATATATAATAATAGTAATAATAATAATTATATTATTATTATTATTATTATTATTATTATTATTATTATTATTATTATTATTATTATTATTATTATTATTAATTCAAGTTACTCGTTGCTCAAACGACACGAACTTGTTTTAAATATTAGGTTTATTTTATTTGCAATAAAGTATATAATTTAATAAATTTATATTATATAAGATAAACAATTCATCTGAATTTATTGATACATTTATGAATTTATTTTCTGAATGAACAATTTATCTGGATTTATTGATTAATTGATTTATTGCTTTATTTTCCGAATTATTGTTTAGAATTTGACCAAATAAATGGGAATTCTCTCTCTCTCTCTCTCTCTCTCTCTCTCTCTCTCTCTCTCTCTCTCTCTCTCTCTCTCTCTCTCTCTCTCTCTCTCTCTCTCTCTCTATTAATCCATGTATTAATGATCATAAAAATGAATGAATCAATTTGTATACATTAAGTTTTATCAATGAAAAACCTTTTTTTTAATAAATGAAATTAAACAATTAACTAACTTGTGTATACATATGAATAATTGTGCGATAAGTATCGACAAATACACGCATACATTATATTCATACATACATTTGTATGCATGTATGTATGTATGTATTTTTGAGGGTTTATTTCCTGTCAGTAAATTAAAGATCAAGAAATTTGCTTCATTCCAAACTCTCTCTCTCTCTCTCTCTCTCTCTCTCTCTCTCTCTCTCTCTCTCTCTCTCTCTCTCTCTCTCTCTCTCTCTCTCTCTCTCGATGACCATTGTTGTTGTGACACCAGATAGTTTAGTATTAAGTGTATCCCCCTACTAGTAGCAGTAACTGCCCAGTAGTAGCAGTAACTATCCCCACTAGTAGCAGTAACTGCTCTACTAGTAGCATTAACTGCCCACTAGTAGCAGTAACTGCCCCACCAGCAGCAGTATCTGTCCCACTAGTAGCAGTAACTGCCCTACTAGTAGCAGTAACTATTCCCACTAGTAGCAGTAACTGCCCTACTAGTAGCAGTAACTATTCCCACTAGTAGCAGTAACTGTCCTACTTGTAGCATTAAGTGCCATACTAGCAGCAGTAACTGCCCCACAAGTAGCAGTATCTCCCCTACTAGTAGCAGTAACTGTCTTACTAGTAGCAGTATCTCTTGTCTTATTAGTAGCAGTAACCATCCTGAAAGTGGCAATATATGTCCTACTAGTAGTATTAACTGCCCTGCTAGTAGTAGTAGTAACTGTCCAACTAGTAGCAGTGTCTATCCTACTAGCAGCAGTAACTGTCCCACTAGCAGCAGTATCTGCCCTACTAGTAGCAGTATTTGTCCTACTAGTAACAGTATCTGTTCTTCTAGTAGCATTAACTGCCCAGCTAGTTGCACTAACCACCCCACTAGTAGCAGTAACTGTCCTACTAGTAGCATTTACTGCACTGGTAATAGCAGTAACATTCCTGCTAATAGCAGTAACATTCTGCTAGTAGCAGTATCTATCCTGCTAGTAGCATTAACTGCCTAGCTAGTTGCACTAACCACCCACTAGTAGCAGTAACCGCCCTACTAGTAGCATTTATTGCACTGCTAGTAGCAGTAACTGTCCCACTAGCAGCAGTAACCATACCACTAGTAGTAGTAACTGTCCCACTGGTAGCAGTATATATCCTACTAGTAGTATTAACTGCCCAGCTAGTTGCAGTAACCACACCAATAGTAGCAGTAACTGTCCTACTAGTAGCATTTACCGCACTGCTAGTAGCAGTAACCATCCCACTAGTAACAGTAACTGCCCTACTAATAGCAGTAATTGTGCTACTAGTAACCTTAATGGCCCTACTAGTAGCAGTAACATCCTGCTAGTAGTGGTACATGCCCCACTAGTAGCATTAACTGCCCTGCTAGCAGTAGTAATGGTCCTACTAGTAGCATTAAGTGCCATACTAGCAGCAGTAACTGCCCCACTAGTAGCTTTATCTGCCTTACTAGTAGCAGTATCTGCCCTATTAGCAGCAGTAACTGTCCCACTAGTAGCAGTATCTGTCCCATTAGTAGCATTAACTGTCCCACCAGTAGCTGTATCCATCCTACTAGTTGCATTAAGCTTCCCACTAGTAGCAGTATATGTCCTACTAGTAGCAATATCTGCCCTGCTAGTAGCAGTATATATACTACTAGTAGCATTAACGAAGAAGAGTTCATTCATTTCCATAAGCGTTGTATGGCTGGTGACTGACTGGCTGATTGGATGACTGACTGACTGACTGGCTAACTGATTGGATGACTGACTGACTGGCTAACTGATTGGATGACTGACTGACTGACAGATATATTGGATGACTGACTGACTGACAGATATATTGGATGACTGACTGACTTATTGGATGACTGACTGACTGACAGATATATTGGATGACTGACTGACTTATTGGATGACTGACTGACTGACAGATATATTGGATGACTGAATGACTGACAGATATATTGTATGACTGATTGACTGACAGATATATTGGATGACTGACTGACTGACTGACATATTGGATGGACTGACATATGGGATGATTACTGACTGACTGACTTACTGACATATTGGATGTTTGCTGACTGACAGATTAGATGACTGACTGACATATGGGATGATTGCTGACTGACAGATTAGATGACTGACTGACATATGGGATGATTGCTGACTGACAGATTAGATGACTGACTGACATATATATTGGATGACTGACTGACAGATAGATTGGATGACTGGCTGACTGACTGACATAGTGGGTGATTACTGACTGACAGAGAGATTGGATGACTGACTGACTGACTGACATATTGAATGATTATTACTGACTGACAGATTGGATGACTGACTGACTGACTTTTGTTTCTGTCGTAAATGAAGAAGACGTGAGCATGAATGAAGTGAAATCTGAATATTAACCATCACCAGGTGACTGATTCTCTCTCTCTCTCCTTTTAATGGAAGGTCATCATTTTGGACTGCTGTTTTTTGTCACATCACTTCGAGTGATTATTAGGCTCCTTGTAATCAGTCAAGTTTTCCTTTCTTTTCTCTGGTTTTTTTTTATTACATTTCTTAATTGCACAAATGTCCTTTGAAGAATAATCTCTGTGCATGGGAAATATTCTTTCTCTCTCCCTCTCTCTCTCTCTCTCCCTTCCTCGCAGTATACTTTTATGGGTGTGTGTCCTTGTCTTATCTCTCTCTCTCTCTCTCTCTCTCTCTCTCTCTCTCTCTCTCTCTCTCTCTCTCTCTCTCTCTCTCTCTCTTGCTCATGTGTGAAGAATGTCTTGGACGTCGTCATTCGCTCAGAGTGAGAAAAGAAAAAAAGGTGCTGATTTTTTATAACTTTGTGGTGATTGACCTCCCAGAGCAAGCACTGTGCAAGTTGCAAAAGAAGATGTCCACTTATCATTAAAAGAATCGTTTCAGGTGTTATTATTAACCCCACTCTGCATTTCATGAGTCTGGCTCTCCGTCTTCTACTGAGTGTTGTGTTTTAACAGGGCTTCCTGTCAAAATTATATACTAAGCACAATAAACTGGTGTGCCAGTTAGAAATGTTATGAGGAAGATGACTGATTTATATATATATATATATATATATATATATATATATATATATATATATATATATATATATATTTATGTATATTATTCTATGGGTATTGTAGATGTACTCATTAAAATTAGTTTTATTTACAATACTGGAGATAATTAACTTAATTTGTTATACTAGTGTTTGTAACTTAAAGTATGGGACCAAGATGAAGTATATTTTTACTTTTATGTAATTTATCAGCATCAAGGAAGTATTACAGTTGAACATATAATATAGGTAATAAGCGCGATGCAATGGCAAAATTATTTAAATTCTGTTATCATTTTTTGACAGCACGGGTACACAAGTTACTTAATTATTATTCAAATATATATGATGCCTCCTTCCGTTGGCTAGAGTTTCCCTTGCTTTTCTTGATAGTCACTCAGCTGTTGTTTTTGTTATTTCTGATCTTCTTCGCCTTCCTACCTTTCGACCTTATGACTTTTTCCTCGTTTGTCCTCCCTCTGTCCTGACCACCATTTTCCTTCGAAATATCATTGATCAAAGACAGAGGTTTTGCAAGTCGTCCAGATATTGAAAATCTGTAATTCTGTTTTTGAGGAGACATTAACTTCTCGTGAACTTGCAAGCAACGGGAATTGGGAAGAGGGAACACTTTTTCTTTTAGGGTTTTGGGAACGAAGACGATGGGCAACAACTTTTGAAATCCTTATTTCCAGAGACTGAATTGACCATCTCGAATTTTTGTGTCTAAATTTTGTTCATTTTGTTCCAATTCATGTTCTTTATGAGAACACTTCAACACTTCTTTCATTCATTTCCATTGCCTGTGTTGTGTTTAGGTAACACTGATAATTGTGTCTTGTTGTTAAAGAATACATTTGTAGTAACTCTTTCGTATTCTCTTGTGTTTGATCTGGTTTGAGTTGCGTTTTTCAGTTTTCTGTAAAAGGAAACTGTTGTGCCGGCTTTGTTTGTCCGTCCGCTCTTTTTCTGTCCCCCCCCTCAGATCTTAGAAGCTACTGAGGAGGCTAGAGGGCTGCAAATTGGTATGTTGATCATCCACCCTCCAGTCATCAAACATACCAAATAGCATCCCTCTAGCCTCCTCAGTAGTTTTTAATTTTATTTAAGGCTAAAGTTAGCCCTGATCATGCGTCTGGCACCGCTATAGGTACCAACAACACAGGCCACCACCAGACCGTAGCTGAAAGTTTTATGGTCTGTGGCTGAGCGTTTCATGGGCCGTGGCTGGGTGTTGCATACAGCATTATATGCTGTACAGAAAACTCGATTTTGCAGAAGAAACTTTGGCGCATCTTTTCACTTGTTATTGCAGCGACCACAAATTTCTGACTCGCGTCAGGATTGAACCCAAGTCTTCCAAGTGAAAGGCAAGGGCGCTGCCCACTAGGCCACACAAGTCATAAAAGAATTTGGAACCTGACTGCACCCAAGGAATTACCTGGGCAAGCTAACTGCTTGCTGAGTCGGGAAGTTGGGGACAACACACTGGTATGTGAGCAGTTAGCTTGCCCAGGTAATTCCTGGGGTGCAGCGGCCCTCAGGTTCCAACTTCTTTTCTGACTTGTGTGGCCTAGTGGGCAGCGCCCTTGCCTTTCAATTATATATATATATATAAAGTTTTTTTGTTTGCTAAAACTTACACAAGCCGTTTCTAGCAAATTTCTTGTCGTCGTCTCTTTCTCTTTGAATAATGTTTCCGTTTTGTTCCAAAGAATGGAACAGCCACAGTTTTGCACAAGTAAGTGAACAGTGCTGTTTGGAGAATTTGTTCTTGCACACTGTCGATGTTGGGAAATTCTCTTATTAATACCCTTTCCGGTTTGTCCCAGGTAGAAGTTGCCACATTCACAAGGTATTTTGTAAACCGCACCTCCTTGTTTTAACCACGACCCAGTGGTGGCCTGTCCTATATCATTGCCAGAAGCACAATTATGGCTTACTTTAACCTTGAATAAAGTAGAAACTAGTGGTGAGGAGGCTAGAGGGCTGCAAATTGGTGTGTTGATCCTCCACCCTCCAGACATTAGACATACCAGATTGCAGCCCTCTAGCCTCCTCAGAAATAGTTTCTATTTGATTTAAGGTTAAAGTCAGCCATAACGGTGCGTCTGGCAACGATATAGGACAGGCCACCACCGGGTCGTAGTTAAAGTTTCATGGGCTGCAGCTCATACAGCCACCAAAAGATAGATCTGTTTTTGTTGGCCTTCACTACAAGCTTTGTGTTCCATGGCCCCTCGCTGCTGCTACAACCCCTTTTGTTCCTTTTACTGCACCTCCTTTCACCTTCTCTTTATTCCACCTCACTTTCCTCAACCCTCTTTCTCCTAACAGTTGATTCAAAGTGCTTCTTCAACTGTTGGTATCTTTTGTAGCGCTGAATGACCTCTTAGGTCCCAGTGCTTGGCCTTTGGCCTAAATTCTGTGTTCAGTTCTGTATTCTGCACCATTTAATAAATTCTGATGATTTCATTCCACACTTTCAATGCATTCTTTAAATTTTACCAATCAATTCTTTCATTTATTTAAGAATGATTAACTCTTAGTACTCGATATTATTGGTAAATGTGAATAAATTCTGATAAATTCTGATGAGTTCTGATAAATTCTCATAAATTAATACCACTTCTTAACATGCTCTTTTGAAATATCAGTAAATTGGTACATTTTAGCCCTCAATTCCTGTGCTTCTTTTAACTATATAGTTTTTTAATGCTGGACATTTTAGATAAAATTTTATAAATTCTCATGAATTCTGATAAATTTCGATAAAATCCTTCCTATTTCTAATTCATTCTTTCGAAATATCTGCCAATATTATGTGAAATTCTCTCTGTGTCATTAAACATTTCTGATAAATTTGGGTAAATTTCAATAAATTCTGATAAATTTCTTTATATTTTACTCTTTTCTTTTTTTAAATCTTCAGCCGATTCATTTTACAGCCAGAGTCAAAAGACTGGACCTGAGATTATAAACCCCAGTGGTTTATAAACCATGTGAGGTTTTATAACCTGAGGAGTTTATAAACCATGAGAGATTTATAAACTCTAGAGGTTTATAAACGATGAGAGTTTTTATAACCTGAGAGGTTTATAAACCATGAGAGGTTTATAAACCCCAGTGGTTTATAAAACCCAGTGGTTTATAAAACATGAGAGGTTTATAAACCCCAGTGGTTTATAAAACATGAGAGGTTTATAAACCCCAATGGTTTATAAAACATGAGAGGTTTATAAACCCCAGTGGTTTATAAAACATGAGAGGTTTATAAAAACCCAAGAGGTTTGAAGTCTGTCTTGCCTGAATGATCTCATCTGCTGCCTGAATTGTCTTGTCTCTTGTCTGAAGTGTCTTCAGCTATATTGCTTGTATTTGTGGATTCATCTGTGTAATGAATAATGTACTCCTTAAGAACTGCATTTTAATAGATTTTACAGAGTGATATAATATATTGACTAATGATGAAACGGAATAAAAAAGAAACGCTTGAAAACACTTGGGTCCTACAGCAGCTTCCCCCACCCCTCTCAACCTAAAAAGCACTGAATATACTCTAGAAATTTGTAGTGTTTCCAATAATTATTGAATTATTTTGTATAATTTGCTCATTATTCAATCATTATTATATCTTAAAATTATGTAAATAGTAATACATATGCATTTTATAAGAATATTACATAATTATATTATCATTATCGTAATAATAATAGTATAAAATGTAAGAGCTACTACCAAAAGCTTTGAGAGTCGTAGTTATCAGGCCATTAAGATAAGGATGTAGTGTTTCAGGTATTATGTAAATTTTCATTTATAGTTTGTCCATAAATATCAAATTATTATTCATAAAAGAGACTATTCATATAATATTATACAAATTATAAAAACATTACACGATTATATCGTTATTATCATTATACAGATACAATGAAACTTGAGAGACGTCACCAAAAGCTTCCGAGAGAGAGAGAGAATGTCAACAAAAGCAAGATGGCGGACACTGAAGGTTTCCTTAGACATCAATATCCGTAAGAAATTACTTGCTACTTCGTTATTAAGGAGTAATTATCAGTTAATTAACCAATAATTTGTTAATTAAGACGATAAGGTATTAGTGTGTGGCTGATTTATAGTTAAATTAGAACACTCGTGGAAAAGTGAAATATGTGTGAAAACTAATGTGGCTTCCTATGAACTGAGCTTATAAGAAGCAAAGTTATCCACACAAGTGTTACAGTGGGAATATGACTCTGGGTCTTGTCTGTTCAGAGATTGTAAAATGATCGTACATCAGTTTTTGAAAGGAAGTCATTTCCTATATGAAGTTTATCAGTTTTTCAGTCTTGAAACAGACTTAAGAAAAAAAATACCTTTTTTTAGGAATCTAACAACACTGTAAAGTTAAGGTATTTGTCAAACCCATTTCAGAAACCAAATTGTACACAAAGCATTAAAAGTACATGTGATCTACATATGTAGGACAGTTACTTATTGCATGGAGGGCAAACAAGCTTCATGTAATCAATTATGAAATTTTCAATAAGGTATCACCTCTGAGTGATGGATGATGGCTTTCGTTGCAAAAGTCACCTTGCAGCTGTTTTGTGCAGCTCTAAGGAAACATTTTTAGTTGGACTCTGCATCAGAAGTAGGGGTCATTTTCATACAAAAATAACAGCAACAATGCTTTCAAGTTACTGAGGCAATGGCGGTGTCATTTGAAAAGTAATATATCCTTCTTGAACCTCAACTGAATGACTTGGCAAGACTTTATCACCAGCTTTAGATCTAAATTGCAAATAAAAAAGGATATTTGCACCTTTTAGAGGGCTGTGCCTTGAACTGACACCATCAAGATCTAATGAAATGTCTTGCTTTCAGGCCGAGCACCCAAGAGAATGACCCTCACTTTGAAGAACTGAGTGTGGAGGAGGACCCCATGGATATAGATCTACCCAGGTCAAGACATTCTTCTCCGTCACCTGAATTGATAGCCTGTAAAGGTAAGACACTTGATTACTCAAGGTTCTCTGCAACGTCCCTTTGGTCGCTGGCTGCGACCCCTTTCGTTCCTTTTACTGTACCTCCTTTCATATTCTCTTTCTTCCATCTGGCATTCCCCAACCTTCTCCTAGCAATTGATCCATAGTGCAGCTGCAAGGTTTTCCTCCTGTTGCACCTTTCAAACCTTTCTACTGTCAGTTTCCGTTATAGCACTGAATGACCTTATAGGTTCCAGCACTCGGCCTTTGGCGTAAATTCTATATTCTATTCTGTTCTCTGGATCAACTGCATACAGTTGAACCTGGTGCAATATGCAACACCTTTGTTTGCTATGAACCCCAATTAAAGATTGCAAACTGGCTATGTTGAAAAATAGGTCAGACTAAGTTCAGTTATGGGGCTTGAGAAGTATTTGGAAGCTGGTAATGTTTAGCAGAATTGGTTAGTCTGTAGTAGAGTATATTGGGAAAACTTTTGGGTAAAAAGTTTGCCAGAACAAGCTGGTAAGCTTGTAAACTATTCAATTTGTTAAAATTGATTTTCCCAAATTTGCTTTCAAGGTCGATTTTAAACATTTAATTTCCTAGTTTTTCGTCGGAGTTCAAGGACCGCAATTGGCATTGTTAAAGTCTAATCTTCTTCTTCGTTTAACGTGCTTTTTCCCACTTTTTATATGGGGTAAGCACGATGCCTTCTTTTGAAGGACTTTGATTTGGTGTTGGGGTAGACCGTAGCCTCGATCGGCTGCCCTGTCTGACATCACTTAGACCCCGGTAGCGCATGTGTACATGTATCGAACCAAATCCCCAGCTCCCTTTCTCCCAGCAGCGAGGAGAGTTGAGCGGTTAGGTCGACAGTTCGAGACGTGTGAGGTGTCTGTTATGTATTAAGTTTTTCACAGGATTAGGTTAGTGATTTTCCAATCTTGACTGATCACACAATGTTTTCTCCCTGTATTGAATAATGTATCGAAATTTGAATCTATAAAACCATTACAAGTTAAACTAGCTTTATAGACCCTCTAATGAGGAAGGTTGATACATTTCTGTAGCTTAATGCTTTCTTCTCAACTTTCAGTAACTAACATTTACAGGATAGCAATATATGAAGTGTTATTTCATACATTTATTAAGTGTGGATACGTAAAGCTTACTGTATCATACTTTTACTACTTCTGTACTTCTCAGCTCTCATGCAATGTCCGTGTTTCTCAGTGGACTTTGTTATGTATCAGAAAAGCCAGACGTCCCTCCTAAGGTGAGATGCTACTACACTTTCGAAAGACATTCTTAATACTCAGTGTGTCAAGATGTGGCAAAGCTCGTTTCAGCTATTTAACACAATGAAATGAAATACATTGCAAATGTCCCATTCAAATAATGGAAAATGAATTCACCAAATCAATCATTATCCAGAGGTGAAAGCAAGATATTCAGTAGAAAATATGTACCACAGAATAGTTATATATTTATTTTGGTGAATTAATTTTCATCATTAATGCAGGAAATCTATTTGAATATGGTATTGCGATGTATTTTATTTCCTTGTATTAAATAGCTTGACACACAAGTATTCAAATTGTCTTTCAAAAGTATAGAAGCAGCTCAGCTTAACAGACAACAGACACTTGGGTCTTTCCGATGTATAACAAAGTGCGTTAAGTAACACAGACGTTGTATTACAGCCAACCCTAGAATATTTTCTGTATCTTACATAGTTCCTAACCTAACCTGTACTTGACACTTGACATTCAGTGCAAAAGAGAGAGAGAGAGATTTAAAAAAGCGTCACAGCCAAAATGATACCTAAAGGAAAATAATCATCGCTAGAAACGGTCATTTTTCCTGAGATGTTTAGAAGTAATGCCAACGTAAATTTCTTTGTGTACGTCAGGCCACGGCTGTAATGTCTGTTCTAGTTTTGAACTCTGGAGTTGAATGCATCTTACTTTCCACCTGTTACACTTCTCAAACCTTTTTACTGTCCGTTTCCCTTCCGGCACTGAATGACCTCATAGGTCCCAACGCTTGGCCTTTGGCCTAAATTTTATATTCTATTCTGTTCTAAGGAACTTGGCAGTACGTTTTCTTGGCAGTCAAAGACTTTTTTTTTTTATCTCGAATGATTTGTGTAGAATCCTTTTCTAAAATAAGGAATTTAATTCAGATTCCTTTTTTACAGACCCAGCATGCCTCAGGACCTACAGCTGTTTTGCCTAAGTCATTTCAATACATCCATGAAGTTTATGTGATACAGTATGGTCTAAAACAGTAAAAAAAATTATAATTTTTGCTATTGATGCCAGGGTATATAACTAGTACTTTTTTTTCCCCTCCTTCATAATGCTAAATTCAGGTAAAGCTGTTGATAAATCTGTGAATCCAGTTCACTGTTTTTAGATATGTGGTAAAGTCTTCAATAAACCTTTGATAAACCTTTTTGGTTGGACGGGATATGACTTATTGCTTTTATAGTCAGTTAAAATTGCAAAATTGGGACGGCAGGTTACTTATAATTGCAAAATTAAAATACATTAGGTTAGTTTATTGGTAATATATTAGAATCATGTCATTAATAAGTTGAGTTAAGAAAATAGGAAAACAAATAGTTTAGGATAATTATAGATTGTGCAAAATATTTGAAAGACGTCAACTCCATTCTGGTTGCAAAAAGTATTTAATTCCCATTATCGTATTGTAGAAGCAACGGTTCCAACAATAAAACTTGTGAACGATTAACATAATTAGATTTTAGGTTTGAAGTATTAATGTTGGTGCGACTTGGGTTGTATCAGATGAACTTTATAGCTGCATTGGAGCGACTTCATGGCTTTAGTTTCAACGTAAAGGACTTTTTTGGCAAAACGGCCGGACCTTAAGGGTGCAGTTCCTGATGTTGAGGAAGGTGGGAATCGACGGGGAATCGGCCACTGGAATTGGTAAGTTTTATGAATAATTTTGAATACATTTTTCTGATGTGGTTCGATAACCTAACTGAAAGAGTGGACACGACTGCAAAAATATTGACTTTATTTGATTGCAAAAATATTTACTTTGTTTTTGGTTTAATATATATTTCATTTATAGAAGTACGTATGGAACTGAACTTAAACCTGTAGGAAAATGCTGTATTAAATCTGTGAACGAGTCAATCCCACTTGGTATTTGCACATTTGGTTACATCATAGACAGAAGGGGATTGGATTTTGGTCAGGATTTGAAGGCTGTCATGGATTCAATCCTCTTAGGAATTTGTGGGGGAGTCAACCACATGATTTCTACTTAACCAAATTTTATTTACAAACAATCCACGACCACAGGTTTCCTCTGAATTTTTTGTGATAAAACCACTAAAATACTCAGGTATAAGAAGTTTTTAGAGGGGTTTTAAGTATTCGTGGATTTTAGCTATTCGCAGGGGGGGTGGGTGTGGTACGCATCCCCCACGAATACGTTCTCTCAGACAACCCATTCCCGCCCTTACTCACAGGCAGTGACAAATAATCTATCACCACATCAAACAGCTCTTTCATCCTCACCCTCAAAGGAGGAGGGCTTGCATATACTCTCTGATATTTACCCTTCCGAAATGCTTCACGATTCCAAACCAACCGTGGGCTAAATATGCGTTCTTTCGTACAATATTAGCTTAAACTTCCCCGTGTGTCCATACCTGTCATGTACAATTTTGAGAATACCTATCGTCCCAAAAACTACAAACACCGGGATACACATGTTCTCACCTGCTGACTTCCTAATGAAGTCAACTATCCCTGGGCACCACACAAGCCAATTACTGAATCTTCGAAACTCTCTCGACAGCCCCCCAATCATTGCGGGAATCCTAAACTGCACTCTCTCAGGCACTTCTCGTACCACAGGGCAAACTGTTTGCATCTCCTCAGTATCCGTCCTCACATCCGTCATCCCCACGAAACATACCACACATACTCGTTCATTCTGCATGCTCAAGAACTACCTCTTCCCATGCCCCAACCTGTCCTTTGCCCAGTCCATGCAGAACCACATGATCACATGTACGCTCAACATTCCACATACACTTTTCCATCTCCCTACCCACTCTTGCACTTACAACCAGTATCAACCAGACCACAATATTCATTCCTGTTCAAGTCAGCCACTATTGTCAACCCACAACTCTTCTCATGTACCATGCACAAACTCACTTTCTGTTCATCTACAGTTGCCAGAACCCTTATCTCCAAACCATCACTCACCAAATCTTTCAGTCCATTCAGTCACTTTCAAACATGGAATCACCGCCTCCCTTCCTCTCTTTCAACACAGCCAATCCTTTCGGCATACTCAGGACTGATGTCTCTTCCCTACTGCCTTTCTCACTCCCAGCTGTCACCTTCCTTCCCCCTGGTTCATGCAGTACTCAGTCACAAAATCAAGCTCGCTCCAGTCCATGCTAGTCTGCTATCCACATTCTTCATACGATGCAGATAAACTAATGGCTGGTGATCCGTTTTTACACAGAACCTCACTCCGAACAAAGATGATCACAAAGCTTTCATAAACAAAAACCCCAATGCAGCCAAATCTTTCAGTCGTTGATTACGTCCGCTGTCCTCTACCAAATGCCTGACTTACATATGCATTCATTCTGTCCCCTTCAGTACCCTTCAGAACCTGCTTCTGCACCAGACATCCTTAAGCAATCCTTCGCAAACTTCCTTTCAAACTCAGTCAGACCCAAGAACCCTCGCAACTTCTGAACTGTTTTAGGTTTGGGAAACTTCCTTACCCTACTCACAAACTTCTCACTCCCGAATCACACACTGCATGACCCAAGAACTACACTATTTCATTCGTAAACCATTCCCGCTTAGCCAGTTTTACCTGGACACCTATTTCCTCAAGCTTTTGTAACACCGCGGTCACCGTACCCACATGCCCTTCCACAGTCTTGCTCGAAATCAGAGTATCGTCCACTCGCTCCGACTTGGGGCTCAATGACACCAGCTCGCTCCAACTCCTCACAATGCCCCTCTACCTCCTTCGTAACCGGAAGAGGAAAATGACTAAACTCGGGCAGTTTAGCCCCACCAAAATCATTATCACCCCTGCTTATTACACGTCTCCTCATCCACAACAGATCCCGTACTCGCCTCTTATCTTGATCTCTCAGATCTCTATCAGACCTCCTGTGCTTACTTTCTCCACCCACTGCTCGTATGTTCACTCGTTTTCTTCCGTTTTCCCCACCATTATGCCAAAGCTGATCAAAAGCCTTCCGTCATCCACATCCACAACCGTACGCATCTGTCCTAACTGATCGCCAACATGTATACTTCTCCGCCTTTTCTTTTACACGTCAGTATTTACCTGAGAGTAAGCCTCAGGATTCTCCGTATCCTGTTCATATCCTGTCTTTTTTTTTCTCCCATTACACCTTTTAATCCTTTTTGCCGTCAGTTTCCGTTTCAGCGCTGAACGACCTCG
The DNA here is from genome assembly GCA_039081455.1 of Macrobrachium rosenbergii. Classification (NCBI taxonomy): domain Eukaryota; kingdom Metazoa; phylum Arthropoda; class Malacostraca; order Decapoda; family Palaemonidae; genus Macrobrachium; species Macrobrachium rosenbergii. The sequence continues at coordinate 95,164 of JANJGK010001553.1, read as the reverse complement.
TATGTCCCAACTCTTGGCCTTTCTATATTCTGTTCTATTCCTATTTGATACTTATTCCCCCGAACTTGACAGCATGGAAAGTGGGCATCTGATGCCCACCTACATTCTTCCTTCTACTCATTCCATTTTATTCAACCCTCTTCATGATCATGTGGGAAAGGTCCAACAACTCACCTTGTGGGAACTCACCCTCTCCTTGCAACCTATGCCACTTACTCTCTCTCTCTCTCCTTTCTCTTTGTCCTGTCCTTCTCTCTCTCTCTCTCTCTCCTGTCTTTTACATCCTCCTCATCCTTTTCCACAGTCGTCTTCTTATCCTTCGCACCCTCATCCCTTCCTTCCTAGAATCAGTTTCCTATCGTCATCCTCATCCTTCTCCTCCTGGTCAGGGGTCGATCCTATCTTTCCCATTCCTGCCACCCGTTGCATTTCCTCACTCTTCCCAATTCCAGAATTCCAGATCCTAATCAAACAGTGCACCTCATGCGATGCACTGTAGGCATTACTTAACAAGGCCCTTTGCAGTGTCCCTTCCGTGGCCCCTGGTTGCTGTAACCCCTTTCATTCCTTTTACCGTACCTCCTTTCATATTCTCTTTCTTCCATCTTACTTTCCTCAACCCTCTCTAACAATTGTTTCATGGTGCTTTGAGGTTTTCCTCCTGTTTCACCTTTCAAGCCTTTCTTACTCTCAGTTTCCCCTCTTAGCATCGAATGCCCTCATGAGCCCCAGCGCTTGGCCCGTGGCCCAAATCCTATAGTATGTTGACATCTCAGATCGATCATAACCAAAAGTTTATCAGTATGTTTATACAGGAATATTTACTTGATTAATATTAATATGTTTATACAGGAATATTTACTTGATTAATATTAATATGTTTGTACAGGAATGTTTACTTTATTAATATGTTTGTGGAGGAATATTGACTTAGTTGTGTAATGGGAACCTCACAAGTTCAAGTGAAGACCCAGACAGCAATTCTCTTCGTGTTTCATATTTCACTTGTGGTTTTATTTGTGTGTTCATTTGTTAGTTTATTTTATGTATTTTTTGGTAACTGATAATTATCTCCTCTTTATGCCTTTCCTGATGTCTTCTTCTTCTTCTTCTTCTTCTTCTTCTTCTTCTTCTTCTTCTTCTTCTTCTTCTTCTTCTTCTTCTTCTTCTTCTTCTTCTTTATGTGTTCCCTGTTATCTTCTGTTGCTTCTTCCAGATAAACACGATATTATTCCTTGGAAGCTTCCTGAATTTCAGTTCTTCTTCTTCTTCTTCTTCCATATGAATAGTGTTGTTTGTCTTCTGAGTAATAATATAATAATAATAATAATAATAATAATAATCAAGTAACACTCTCTCTCTCTTTCTCGGACTCTATTGAACTCTTATGTGAACTGTATTGAACTCTTTTGAACTGTTGAACTCTGTTGAAACCTCTCTTTTGAACTCTGTCGAACGCCCTCTTTTCAACTCCCTTGCACTCACTCTTTTGAACTGTGCTGAACTCCATAGTTTGAACTCTGTTGAACTCTCTCTTGAACTCCCTCTTTTGAACTCTCTTCAACTCCCTCTTTTAAACTCTGTTGAACTCTATTGAACTCTCTCCTTTGAACCCTCTTTCTTTTGAACTCTATTGAGCTCTCTTGAACTCTGTTGAACTCCCTGTTTTGAACTCTATTGAACTCTCTCCTTTGAACTCTGTTGAACTTTCTCTTGAACGCCCTTTTTTGAACTGTACTGAACTCTCTCCTTTGAACTCTTTTGAACTCTTGAACTCCTTCCTTTGACCTGTTGAACTCTCTTGAATTCCCTCTTTTGAACTCTCTTGAACTCCCTCTTTTGACCTGTTAAACTCTCTCCTTTGAACTCTCTCGAACTCCCTCTTTTGAACTCTCTTGAACTCCCTCTTTTGAACTGTTAAACTCTCTCCCATGAACTCTCTTGAACTGTTAAACTCTCCTTTGAACTGTGTTGAACTCCCACTTTTGAACTTAATACTCTCCTTTGAACTCTCTTGAACTCCCTCTTTTGAACTCTCTTGAACTCCCTTTTTTTGAACTTTTAAACTCTCTCCCATGAACTCTCTTGAACTGTTAAACTCTCCTTTGAACTCTGTTGAACTCCCACTTTTGAACTGTCTTGAACTCCCTTTTTTTGAACTGTTAAACACTCTCCTTTGAACTCTCTTGAACTCCCTCTTTTGAACTCTTGAATTCCCTCTTTTGAACTGTTGAACTCTTTCCTTGGAACTCTTTTGAACTTTAAACCCCCTCTTTTGAACTGTTAAACTCTCCTTTGAACTCTGTTGAACTCCCTCTTTTGAACTCTGTTGAACTCCCTTTTTTGAACTGTTAAACTCTCTCCTTTGAACTCTCTTGAACTGAACTCTCATGAACTCCCTTTTTTGAACTGGTAAACTCTCCTTTGAAATCTCTTGAACTCCCTCTTTTGAACTCTGTTGAACTCCCATTTTTGAACTTAAACTCTCTCCTTTGAACTCTGTTGAACTCCCTCTTTTGAACTCTGAACTCCCTCATTTGAACTCTTAAACTCTCCTTTGAACTCTGTTGAACTCCCTCTTTTGAACTCTGTTGAACTCCCTTTTTTGAACTGTTAAACTCTCTCTCCTTTGAAATCTCTTGAACTCCCTCTTTTGAACTCTGTTGAACTCCCTCTTTTGAACTCTGAACTCCCTCATTTGAACTGTTAAACTCTCCTTTGAACTCTGTTGAACTCCCTCTTTTGAACTCTGTTGAACTCCCTTTTTGAACTGTTAAACTCTCTCCTTTGAAATTTCTTGAACTCCCTCTTTTGAACTCTGTTGAACTCCCATTTTTGAACTTAAACTCTCTCCTTTGAACTCTGTTGACCTCCCTCTTTTGAACTGTTAAACTCTTTTGAACTCTGTTGAACTCCCTCTTTTGAACTGTTAAACTCTCTCCTTTGAACTCTCTTGAACTCCCTCTTTTGAACTCTGTTGAACTCCCTTTTTTGAACTGTTAAACTCTCTCCTTTGAACTCTCATGAACTCCCTTTTTTGAACTTTTAAACTCTCTCCTTTGAAATTTCTTGAACTCCCTCTTTTGAACTCTGTTGAACTCCCATTTTTGAACTTAAACTCTCTCCTTTGAACTCTGTTGAACTCCCTCTTTTGAACTCTGAACTCCCTCATTTGAACTCTTAAACTCTCCTTTGAACTCTGTTGAACTCCCTCTTTTGAACTCTGGTGAACTCCCTTTTTTGAACTGTTAAACTCTCTCCTTTGAAATCTCTTGAACTCCCTCTTTTGAACTCTGTTGAACTCCCTCTTTTGAACTCTGAACTCCCTCATTTGAACTGTTAAACTCTCCTTTGAACTCTGTTGAACTCCCTCTTTTGAACTCTGTTGAACTCCCTTTTTGAACTGTTAAACTCTCTCCTTTGAAATTTCTTGAACTCCCTCTTTTGAACTCTGTTGAACTCCCATTTTTGAACTTAAACTCTCTCCTTTGAACTCTGTTGACCTCCCTCTTTTGAACTGTTAAACTCTTTTGAACTCTGTTGAACTCCCTCTTTTGAACTGTTAAACTCTTTTGAACTCTGTTGAACTCCCTCTTTTGAACTGTTAAACTCTCTCCTTTGAACTCTCTTGAACTCCCTCTTTTGAACTCTGTTGAACTCCCTTTTTTGAACTGTTAAACTCTCTCCTTTGAACTCTCATGAACTCCCTTTTTTGAACTTTTAAACTCTCTCCTTTGAAATTTCTTGAACTCCCTCTTTTGAACTCTGTTGAACTCCCATTTTTGAACTTAAACTCTCTCCTTTGAACTCTGTTGACCTCCCTCTTTTGAACTGTTAAACTCTCTCCTTTGAACTCTCATGAACTCCCTTTTTTAAACTTTTAAACTCTCTCCTTTGAAATCTCTTGAACTCCCTCTTTTGAACTCTGTTGAACTCCCATTTTTGAACTTAAACTCTCTCCTTTGAACTCGACCTCCCTCTTTTGAACTGTTAAACTCTCTCCTTTGAACTCTCATGAACTCCCTTTTTTGAACTTTTAAACTCTCTCCTTTGAAATCTCTTGAACTCCCTCTTTTGAACTCTGTTGAACTCCCTTTCTTGAACTGTTAAACTCTCCTTTGAACTCTGTTGAACTCCCTCTTTTGAACTCTCATGAACTCTCTTTTTTGAACTGTTAAACTCTTTCCTTTGAACTCTCTTGAACTCCCTCTTTTGAACTTAAACTCTCTCCTTTGAACTCTGTTGAACTCCCTTTTTTGAACTCTGTTGAACTCCCTCTTTTGAACTGTTAAACTCTCTCTCTCTCTCTCTCTCTCTCTCTCTCTCTCTCTCTCTCTCTCTCTCTCTCTCTCTCTCTCTCTCTTTCTTTCCATCATCTACTTTCTCTCTCTCTCTCTCTCTCTCTCTCTCTCTCTCTCTCTCTCTCTGTCAAATCAAAAATCTCAATCTCAGTTTCAGTTTCATAATGGAGAACTTCATACGGTCCTTAGGGGTAATTGCTTACAACAACAATAATAATAATAATATTTTTAGGCTGTGTGAAATATTCAATTAAATTTCCTGCACAATTTATGTTTAATTTGCAGGCTGACAACTTCTTCGTCTGTTGCAAGATGGCCGCTCAGTGCCAGAGTCTTCTGACAGAAGGAGACACAAGACGGAAGACGCAGCGGAAGAGGAGAATTAATCAGAGACGTCTCCAGAAGGCTTTTTCGAGTCGGAAGACGTCGTTTTTCAGCAACGACAGAGAACCCGAAACGAACGCAAACGAGAGAGAGGAACCTCCTACGTTGTGTGGGTGAGTGTGGGAGTATTTCATGAGAAGTCGTCTTGTACTTTCCCCCGTAGGGGCTAAGTGCCATCAGTGCACCTTGCATGACGCACTGTAGGCACTGCTATGCCTTTTAGCCTTTGATTCCCATTCCCACTTCCTCACTTCTATGTTAAGCTGTGAATGGCTGAAAGTGGCCCAGTGCTTAATTGTTCAGTATAGCATTTTATAGGTGGTACCTAATTGTATAGCATTTATAGGTGGTACCTAATTGTACAGCATTCATAGGTGGTACCTAATTGTATAGCATTTATAGGTGGTACCTAATTGTACAGCATTCATAGGTGGTACCTAATTGTACAGCATTTATAGGTGGTACCTAATTGTATAGCATTCATAGGTGGTACCTAATTGTATAGCATTTATAAGAGGTACCCAGTTTGTAGCTACTAAAAGATTGATGTCAGCATTGATGTAGTAATTGAGAAAGTGAAGTTTATCCATACAAGTGTTACAATGGCAGTATTCATCTGGGTGTAGCCTTCAAGGTGTATCAAATAATTGTATATTTATCAGTTCTTGAAATGAACATTCACTTTGCATGTTTAGTTTACGAACAGGAGAGATTTGTCAAGAAACAAAATAGGATAAAAAAAAGTTTGCCTGTTTAGGTAGGAGTCTGAGAACTAAGTTTGTGTCACTCCAAGAAAAGATCTTGTATTGAGTTATAAATCTGAAATTTAATTATTCTGTAATAATTAAGTTTTTTAATATCCGATTTTCAAACCCGTTGGTCAAGAATATTATTGTATTGGGTGACTTCAAATGAAAAAGTGTATGGCTAAAGTAACATCTAAATCTGAACAGTATGTGGGGGGCAAAATATTGGCAGTTCCTTTGACCATGTAAAATCAGCACTGAAGAACCTGTAGCCTTTCCTGTGATATATGAAAGGTTTATATATCACACTTTCTTAGGCTTGTAGAATATTGCAGTGTAAAAGTTTGTAAACATTTTCCAAAAATTGCTCTTCAGTGTTAAATATAATCTTTTAATTCCATAGCATACAAATTCAGGGTTTGAATCTGGAATTGTTAGCACTAGTTAAGACACTTTATTTCAGGTGCTCAATTTTGAGCACTTGGATATCAAAGGCTTAGATTTTCATGTCTGCTCAAAAGTAGCTAGCAGTACTCTTGACATTTTCAAATCCCATTTTCCCAACCACCTTTCAAACCTACTTACTCTCAATTTCCTTTCCAGCACTGAATGACCTCAAAGGTCCCAGTGCTTGGCCTTTGGTGCAAACTGTATATTCTGTTCCTATATATTCCATTTGCGTGTTCTTGAAGTTTAGTAAAAAGCTTCAAGTGTCAAATACAGATTAGTTGAGGTCAGGAACTGTGTGTAATTGCTGTTAGCTCATTCCTTTTACTGTGCCTCTGTTCATATTCTTTTTCTCCCGTCTTGCTATCCACCCTCTCCTGACAATTGATTCATAGTGCTTCAACTGCTTTGAGGTTGTCCTCCTGTTACACCTTTCGAACCATTTCACTGTCAATTTCCGTTTCAGCGCTGAATGGCCTTAGTTGCCCCAGTGCTTGGCATGTGTGCCTGAAATCTATAAATCAATCAGTCAGTCATTATCTGAAGCCGTAACTCCTGGTTCTTTTATACAAGAGTTTAAATATCTGGAAATATATCCAAGATCAGACGTTCAAGATTGATTCGTTTGACGTTTGCAACACCAGAATCTATAGACTAAATATCTTTGCTCTTCTGTAATCAGTACTAAAGGACTCCATTTTATTTCAGATTAGGGAATGAACGGCAAATGAAAGAACCTCTTAGACACCGACATGAATCTGAATGAGCTGAAATTGAGGGTAAGTCTCCTCAGGAATTAAGGCTTTCTTGTGATATATAAGAATTAGGGTTCTTATAAATCAAAAACTAGTTGTTACAAATTTAATATTCATACTGTACAGTCTAGCAACTAAGTATGTGAATTCTTCAATTGTTATTTTTCAGGAAAATTGCATTTGAAGTTAACTTTAAAGTCTTGATAAATTAGCCCTTATTAGCATTGTTAGGACTTCCTGAATAATCTTTTGCAGGCATCCCAAGCCCTGTGGTTGGTAAGTGCAGCAACGTCTCTTCGGCCCCTAGCTGCATCTACTTTCGTACTTTTTACTGTACCTCCGTTCATATTCAACGCTGAATGACCTCACAGGTCTCAGGGCAATAACTTGAATATATAGGGTGAAATCAGTTAGCTATATAGGTTAATGTTTTGTGCAGCGTCCCTTTGCCCCCTAGCTGCAACCCCCTTCCTTATATTATACCTCTGTTCAAATTCTCTTTCTTCCATCTAACATTTGTTTCAATAGTTTTTTCAGTTCTGAATGACTTCATAGGTCCCAGTGCTTGGCCTTTGGCCAGAATTTTATATTTCAGTTCCACTTTATGAAGTTGAAGTGTTTCTAATTTGGCACTTGAAAGACCTGTGGGATTGAGTTCTGCTCTCTGGCTAGAGAGGAGTGATAGCTAACCACTGGGATAGACACCATTAATAATAATTATTCAGTTGCACTAAGAGGCTACTGTCAGTTTTTTGTGAAATTTGCAATGCAGAATAATTTTTTTATGGCTTTTAACACTTCATGTTAGATTGAAATGAATTTCAGTAAGTTAGTGACCCCATTTATCCCCTCTTAGTAAAAGACTTGTGTATAGGATGCTTGAAGCTTGATTGCAGATAATCATGTCCTTATTTTAAGTCACAAGCAAAACAACCTCAATTTTCCATGTCTTAATGGCTTTATGTTCTTCCAGGTGAATCTGCAGTTTGGCAAGGGGCTTTGCAAGTAACGATTGTACCGTTTTGACAGCACTTGAAGAAAACAGCAACGGTACAGTTACGTGAACAGGAGTGGTACATTTTCATGAACCCCACTGGGCAAACATTGCAAGAAAATAATCATGAGATGTTGTTTAGTGCTTTAACAAAGGTACATTCTTAATTAACATACGTAAGGTGTCTGGGGAAGTGTATCATTTTGGTGGGACAAAGAGAGTTGTTCAGTTATGGATTTAGAGGTTTTGGTTTTGCAGAAATTAAAGATAATGATAATGTATTTTATGGAAATTGTGAATTAAAGAAGAGGTATTGGAGTGTATTGACTGTCAGTGCCTCAGATCTTAGAGGACTTGTAGGATATAAGACAAGTCAGGGAGATGGGGGCAATGTTAGTGCTAAAAGCTTTTACCAGACTGCATTAGAATGTTGCAATGTTCTTACAGATGTTATAGCCAAGCCCAAATAGTAATGATGATAATATTTAATTATGATACAGAACTATTTATTTTACCTTGCTAATTGAAATTTACAGTAAGAAGCCTTTCACTTTTCTTAATGAAATTTGCGTTGCAATGCAATGTTCAGTTACTTGTTTAAGAACTTGTTTCCCATCTGTGCCCCTCTTAATTTTTATCTTACGACCCTGTAACCCTAAAGATTTCAGTGTCGCAAGTCGTGATGTCATTAACTTCTTCCTCATCTTTTCAGGAAAGCAATTACAATCTACAAGAATAAACTGGACAAGTTTGAACACACAAATTGTACCTTGGAGTTCCACATCTCCACTGTAGAAGAACACAGGAAAAACTACAATTGTAACACTCTCATGGGCATTTTCAATTAGGAATTGTATGAGTATATTCAGGACATATGATTTATTTAAACCTGCTGCTGGTTCAGTATTTCAGGACATATAATTTCCACATTCATTTATTCTCAATTTAATTTTAGCCAACAGCAGCTCAATGTTATTCAGGTACATGAGACTCACATGGCTTAATATTACCTATTAACCATTTATGTAGACTAATAATTATAATTTTATTTTCAATTAACACACAACTCAGTATGTTTTAGAGTACATAGTTTATTTTAATATCAGCTTTCAGTTCTGTGTATTTTAAAATAAGTACAGTGTTTTATTTGCACTTGAATTTCCTTGTCAGCTAGAAAGCAGTGTTCCATGATATATATTCTTAACTTCATTTTCTGATTAGTCTAACAATAGCTGTGTGGCACCACAGTTTACTAAAGGATACATAGTCTTATTCACATAAGGTTCATGAGTTTGATATGTCAAGTACTATAGTGTATTTCAAATAGTTTTGTAGTTTCTTATTAGGTTAAAACTGGCTGTCAGTTAGCTCAATATTTTTGGGGATTTATACATTAATGGTAATTTCTTATCAGTGTAATATCAGCTGAAAGCAATTCATTGCATTTCAAGATGCATCATTTTATTTTTACCAGAGTCTAGGAATAGTTTGAAGTTGGTTACAAATAGCTCAGTGCTTCAGGATACATCCTTTTTTAGCACAAGATTCATAACTGTTAAGTATTGGAAATCAAAGTGCTCAGTTAGTTTCAGGATGCACAGTTTTCTCTTGAATTCCTTAGCTGTGTCAATATCAGCTTTCTTTGATAGTTCTACCACTTTAGCAGTTCCTCTTATTCTTTCATTTTTGATCCTGAGGACAGTTATTCACCTGTAATTCCCCCTAGTTTAATATCAGGTACATAACGTTAGAAATAAATATATCGGTGTAAGATAAGATATTAGGTAGCTGTAGAAGCATAGACTATATTGTATCAGTAAGCTTAATATGTCTAAGGATAATTGTTCTTTGTGAAATAAGTTTGATGTTACTGGTCAGATAATTGACCGCTTTCTAGAAATTCATGCAGCACTTAGATTTCATTTGCAGTATCCAGTAGGTCATTGTCCAATACATACTTGCCTGGTTGTGAAGTTCTTGTGATATTATTATTATTATTATTATCATTATTTTTATTATTATTGTTCAGAAGATGAAACCTATTCATATGGAACAACCCCACTACAGGGGCCATTGCCTTGAAATTCAAGCTTCCAAAGAATATTAAGGTGTTCATTAGGAAGAAGTCAGAGGAAGTAAATTGAAATACAAAGAAGAGATCCCACTTATTAAAAAAAAAATTATTAAATAGGTATAGATAAAAATGTATTAAAATGCAAGAAGAATAATATTAGTGTAGTAATGCAGTAATAGTAGGTGATTCTTATTGTTTTCACTAGTTTTCCCAAAGTTCTTACATTATCAGTAGCAAATATTCATTAGTTAGAACTAGTTGATTTTATGAAATATCTTCATGGAAGCCATTGTAGTTAAGAACAGTTTTGTGGAACCAAACCTGCGATGTATTGCCTTTGGAGAACAGGTCATATTTTCAGCTAAAGTACAAATGATTCCTGATATTTTTTCTTAGTTAACCACCACATAGATTTTGTTAAACTAGCCTCCACCATAGTTGGGACTTGGAAGCAAAGCTCTCAAATACTCTTTGTATAACCTTAATCCACAGATTGTTTCAGTTGTTGAATATCAGAGTTTTTGAGAGTTAAATCCTTGATAGCTCTAAGCTCTTGCATTATTGTAGTATTATGTAAGCATTGGTACTTTTTAACTTTTAAGACTTAGGTTATGACAGGCTTTGCTGGATACAGGATGAACATTACAGCTTCCACATTTTGAAATTTGGTGACTTATGGAGAACTTGTCAGTATTTTCATGTGATTAAATTATACTTTGTGATTTTGTACAAAGCTTGCCATGATTATAATAATGCACCTTGTTCAACATGAAACAAATTATTTAAAATCTTCAACATAAATTAATTCAGAGTTTACTGCAAGTACTGAAGAGTTATGTTATCAGGGGCATTATTATAATCATGGCATCTCTGCATATTTCAAGACACTGCTGGAATGTGAAGGGTCCAAACGGAAATTTTGTTACTATTAAGGGATATTTGGTATTGTAGGCACAAGCTTTAATAATTAAATTAAAATTCAAAATTTATTTTCAAGGAGAGTTTGGTACTCAAATTAAATTTGTTACTTTTAGGGTCATGTGGTTTTTTTGCAAAACATATTTTAGGTAAATGGATCTGTAAGTAAATTCTCATTGAGATTTTAATTTAAAGAAAGTTAAGTATCATTAACAATGGCTTCTTATGTATATACATAAATATGTAAACTCAAATAATAAGTAAATTGAAATTCAGAATTAATTTTCAAGGGGATTTTGGCACTCGAATTGAATTTCTTGCTTTTAGGGGTCAATTTTTTTTTTGCAAAACATATTTTAGGTAAATTAATCTGTAAGCAAGGTCAAATTCAGAAATTTGATGTAAAGGAAGTTAGGTATTCTTAATACACTAATGACCTTTTATATATATGAATAAGTAAACTCATAAGTGCTCTTTTAATTGCCGTTTGACAAAGATATTTGTGGTATATGTATTAATGAGCATTCTCAGTTATGAGCAGGGTCCGTTCATCTTAATGTTACATTTATACTTAGACTTTCTGGAATGATTCAATTCGTTTTCTTTACCAGAGCACTAAGTATTTTTCAGACTTTTGCTATAAAAGCTAAATTCTAGTGGACTCCTTAGCTATTGGGTAGTTGCTATTTAATTCCATAGCTATTGGATAGTTGCTATTTAATTAACTGCCATTTTTAAATTTTTGTGACAAGCAAGTCTTCCATATATCTTTCCTTGTAAGGTTCTCACAAAGGGATTCCTTTTCCATGAAAGGCGTAAAATGGAGTACAGTTAGGTTAAAGAAGTTGAACAGCAAAGTGGAAGAGATTAAAATGATGGAAAGTAAAAGAAAGATATTTGATTGACAGGGAGGGATTTGTTTTCGTTATAGGTACACTTACCCTTAAGAATAATTCACTGTAAAGCTTTGTAAACAAGGGGGCTTATGAAGTATGTAATGACGATAGCCACAATCTTAGCTTCTCAGTGTCATCACACATTTTGGATACTCTTGTCACTACCAAGCCTTAGATCGAAGTGGAAGAATGTGAAGTAATTCTGATGTCTGTAACAGGATTTGAATCCTCATCCAGAGTATCAGAATGAGGTCACTTTATCCACTTGACCGCAGTTGTCAGGTAGGTAACGTGACCTCGTTCTGATGTTCCAAATGCAGGTCCGACTCCTACTGCGGACATCAGAATTACTTCATATTCTTCCATTCAGATCTAATGCTTGGTAGTGACAAGAGTATCCAGAATGTGTGAAGAATATAAGAAGTTCAGAGGGCATTGTGGCTGTTATAATCATGTAGATAAGTATCTGGTAAAGAGTGACCAGTAGCATCAATGTGTGGTTAATTCCAGGCAACAGTGAAATTTCAAAAAGTAATTGGAAATGAAATTGTAAGAGAGTTATGTCTCAGCTTAGGAACTAAACCATTTTAGATAATGTCTCTAGTTACATTTTAACAAGCTATATTTTAGACGTATGTGACTGTTAACTTGAATTGTTTGAGGAATTCATGTTTGTTATTCCTGAGGTGTTGATTTTTCTAAATTGTAGATGTCCCAATGCAACAGTGTCTTGACATATGGAGATTTTCTGTAGGTACTATATTTTTTTTTTATTTTTGTAACTTTTCATATAATTCGCATTGAAGTTCAGTAATTTAATGAAAGCAAGATTCACTTAAGTGTTATTGTTAAAATTCAACTAAAATTTGAATAATGGGAAAATTATCGCAATACCAAAATATGTATGTATTGATTTGTAGAAGGACTTCTGAATTTCAACTTTGAGCTCAGTTCTCATCAGGTATTGACTTTCATTTAGCTACAAAAGGTCATTTTGTGTCTTTGTTATTTCTTAGCACAGCAGAGCAAAGTTTAAAAATATTGAAAAATACTCTATTGGCACTAAAAATCAAGAGAGTTTTAACCATACCCATCGTATCCTTAGTTATGGTAAACTGTTCGGACATTGCAGTCTAGGTTTGATAAACTGAGCTTGGAAATTCATATCTATATAAATTTTCCCCACAGGCCAACATTTTCAGGTATCTTTTTAAGGTGATTTAATGTAGACATTGTCCATGCTTTTATCTCTCAGCCTTCCATTCTCACCAGACTTCCCTTCATGTGAATTTGAAATTACACTCTACACTTTCAAGGGCATTTCTGCAGACTCCTGTTAAAGCTTTTACATAGAAATACTTGGCAGATTTACAGCTCAACTTGGACCCTCCAGAATTTTAGACTCTTGTGCTGTAAGACCAGTTTTCGATCACTTGAATACTTGTCAGCAGAAAACTTCCAGGTATGCCAGAATCTTTACATAGTCATCTGAACCATCATTTCACTTTACGTACTTTGTTGAAGCTTTCTTGTATATCATATTCTCTACTGGAGGGATCTTGAACATTTGACATGCTTTGCTGGACTGGACACACACACACACACACACACACACACACACACACACACACACACACACACACACACACACACACACACACACACACACACACACACACACACACACACTCTACTTACTTACTTACTTACTTACTTACTTACTTACTTACTTACTTACTTACTTACTTACTTACTTTCAGTGTGCTTTCTTTAGTTCTCCCAGACACAGGGATGAAGTACCTCAGTCTTCAAACCCTCACACTTAAATTCTTATCGTAAACTCTTTCATATGTGGACCTGAGCTTGGTAGGGTATGAAATTAAGTTGAATATTTCAGTGTAAAGATATTTGCCTTTTTTGCCCAGTTTTCCAATGAATTTTAAAGTCTTCATTTTAAATAACTAATAGAGTTTTGTAAAATGATTTATGAATCAATTCATGGGTTTTGGTATGAAATTGAGTTAAATCTTTCAATGTAAAGATATTTGCTTTTTTTGCCCAGTTTTCAAATGAGTTCTAAAGTTTTTGTTTTAAATATTTAGAGGTGTGTAATGTGATTTAAGTTACAGGTTTCATTTTATATTTTTTTATGTTTTATTGAGAACTAGAGCAGTGTCTGTAAACCTTCATCTCTAACCCTGAACAGTTTGAAGGAAGTGAATTACTGCGCTTTACTAATTGATGTAAGTTGAAGTACAGAAGTCCTCATATATTTATACATTTTGTAAAACTGGAAAGACCTTTTAAAATAAAGGACTCCTTGGAGTCAGCACTGCAGTGCCTCCAGGAGGGAGTAATATGCCCTCAGCCAGAGGTAATATGAGGTCAAGTCAGTCGTCAGCGGCTGAAACCGACTCAAAAGGGCTGATTGTTTTTCTAAGCTGACATCAGCTGATTTGGCTGAGATGGGAACAGTCTTATCCTTGTATTTTCCAAGATGTGTTTAAAATGTTCTCTGAACCTGTGTAAGAATTTTTAGAATTTATTTAAAATGTCTAACAAAATGTTCGGACAGGAGGTCCAACGAGGGTTGTGTTAACGGTTACCACCGAGACAAGCCTTAGGCTTATGTTCAACTGTTGTTGCTCTTTGAAGCAAATGTCAGCTTGGCATGTATTGTCCTCATGATATGGTGTAGCAAACATGTAGATTTTTAGAGCCAGAATTTGGTTTAATATGATGTACAGTTGCCCAAAAAAAGTATGCGAGTATGTAAGAAAATCTACAACTCAGTGTTTTCGGTTTTTGTTTGAGATTTTGTGCAGAATTCTCTCGTCTTGTTAGAGAAGTTGAGTGTATTTGATCTTGTAGAAGAAAAGGAACAATCGAGCAAGGCGTGGTTATGGCGAATGTGTTTTCGAAGGTGTTAACCATTGTACTGACAGTTGTAGCTGACAGTTATTTCCTTAGAGCTGTGTAAAAATTGACTCTTAAATATTTCTTGATGGGTTATTTCAGTTGTCAGAAATACGTAAGTGTAAAATTGACTTAATTCTAAGAAAAATTCTCATTTGTAAATTTTTATCATGAGTTGTCACATTTTACTTACAAGTCAATTATGAGATTCCGTTTGATCAAATACTGTTTCCTGGAGAATCATAAGTAAACTTGTTGGTGTAGTACAGAAAATTTTAGCTTGCAAGGCATCATTCACTGAGATTAGAGGCTGTCATTTTTGCTGGTTTTTTTTTGACTAGTTTACATATAACAGTTTCGCAAGATTATTTTAAGGCTTTGAATATTATTTATATCCTGCCAGATGTCTTATAAAATGTAAGTTTAAAATTTAGGTTGAGAAGTGTAAAGTAAATCTGTCAGACCTTGTAGAGAGAGTTATCCTTTTGGTCCAGCAAAACCTTTAATTATATTTCAGACACTTACTGTCTTTTCAAAAGGGGGTACCAGCTTGGGGCTCAAACGTCTTGCATCTTGGGCCGACATTCATTCGTGTACTTGAAATAAAGGAGGGATAAAATCCCACAATGATCATGTTTAGAATAAGTGTGAGAAACCTTGCAAGTGTTCGCCACATCATTAGTAATTAGACAACAATTAGAGAGTGTGGGTGTTCATCCTGGAGGAACTTTGATTGAAATATGTAAATCTTTGGTCGAAAATTGACAAACAGATTCATTTGACAAGTTTCAAACAAGGCAATGAGACAGAATATGGCCTTTGATATATTGTAAAGGTTATTGGTTATTGTACTACATCACCAAACACCTTGCCAAAAAGTATTCTTTGATTTTGAGACAGTGTGAGGTAATTCTGAATGCAAAAGGTGAATTTAGAACAAATGTTTTCCCCGACATTTAATGGGATGAGGGAACTGTCCTCATGTGTAGGTTACCTTTCTGTTGGAAGGGTCCATTGATAGGAAAATATTCTTTTAAAACCTTGGTAAGATGTAGATGAATCAGATGCTCTGGAGAAGCTAGTTGCCGTTTCCTTACGGAAGTTACAAAAACCCTCGGTTTGTTGATGTAATTGTTAATTGATGTCAGATTTTCACAGGTTTCCTCTTACAGTTTGTTGACAAAGAAAGTGTCATATAGGTTGACTGAGCTTTGTGTTTGCTCGTTAAATTGGAGAATTATGTCTCTGATGTGAGGTGCTTAAGTAATGGTGGCTTGGTGTACTGTTTATGAGTGTGGTCTTCAAATACTGACTTATCTCAAATTCTTGGATAGAGTTGTCATCAGTAAAGTTTTTTTGCTCATTCTTAATGTTGACTTGTGGTATAGGTATAGAATGAATTCATTAGTTTGTTGTATGAAACGTATGACAACGACAAACATCCTCTGCATTCTTCGTTAACTGATGTAGCTGTTTTTGCTTGCATCGATAGGCTGGCCACTGCTGCAAACAGTTTGTCTTTTTCTAGTATCAGGTTTAAGGCTATGGTACTTAATTTTCCAAGTGTTTTGTTTTGTATACAACGGAATATGGAATAGTTTGCTTAGTACAGTTACTGAATCTTCTGACCTCCAAATGTTCAAGATAGGAGCAAATTCATTCTTCCTTTCTGCGGACATCTGAATTCAGGTGTATCATTCTTACTTTTTATTCCATTGTATGTCTTTATTTATCCCCTTTTCCAATAACTTTCCTCACTGCAGGATGATTTCCGTTTAGAGCCCTCTTGGGTTTATTATAGTTCGTTGACTCTGTCCATTAGAGTTTTCAGCTGAAGAATTAAAAAAGAAAAAAAGAATGATTGTTTTGTAACATTTTGTTGCTGGGGAGAAATTGATACGAGGTCTGATTTTGTTGCTTTGTCGATATTTAGATTTATAACTTTTACAGCTTTTTCAGTGCTCCTAATTGGTCTTGGCAGGCCTTACTGGGTCAGGGTAACTGTAGAAGTCACTAGAATATCAACAGATTTTGTAGTTCATATACTTGATCTTAGGTAACTTCATTTAAGACACTGGTCATGGTGTAGATTAGAATTTATCCTGGTTTTTAAATTGATTTATAACTTTCTAGATTTCAGTAGACTTGATGTAGATTATAACTTATCCTGGTTCTTACATTGATTTTTAATCTAACTTTCTAGATTCCAGTAGATTCAATGTAGATTAGAACATTTCCTGGTTTTTAAATTGATTTATAATGTAACTCTAGATTTCAGTAGATATGTGTAGAGGCTTCCTATGTTTTGGTCTTATGGAATTTTATCTTACTGTAAAGGTGGAAGTTTGCTATTTTTGAATAGCAATGTCAGTCAAGAAATGTACGGAAGATATCTAGTTTGGGATTAAATACATCTTATTTTCTATGGTGGTAGTTTGTGTTTTATTCAAGCCCTTCCTCACAGCACTGTACTTTGGCATTTGAAGTGTCAACTTACGATAATAGTTTTGTAGTATGATAATGTTAAAAGAGTTGTTCCGCAGGAAAGCCTAATAATATATAGCTTATTAAAGGTACGGTACATCATGATTAGATTTTGTTTGGTCTTGCATGGTGGTGTATAGAATATGGACAATACTGTATTAGTTTATGGTGGTGGTGTTTGTATGTATTCAAATGTTATTTTATTTGGAGACAATGGACTTGGTATTTGTGTTAGATGGGTACAGTGGATGTGGTACTTACCAATTTATAAAACTAGTGACAGTGGATTTACAACTCGCCAATGTATAGGTGACAGTGGATTTGCTACTTAGCAATTTCTTGGTGACGGCATAGTTTGGTTTTCAGAAATCATTTAGTAACAGTGGGATCCACAATGGTAGAATCTGGATTACATGATATTAAGTTTTATAGCACAGGATATGTTTAATGGTGTTTGAAACGATTCCATAATTCAGAAAAATGGCCCAAGATCAATTGGGATTCAGGAGGTCTTTGGTCTTTTCAGACTTTCCTTTAGAAAGTTTGTTTTCAGATGGTATGTATGGTTTTAGAAAATCTTAACTGTTAAGTCTGTGGTACTTTCAAATTTCAGGATGCAAGTTACTTATTGTATACTGTTATTTTGAAGTTTCTTGTGGTATTTCACATTGAAGAAGTTTTTCCTGACACTTGCTGTTAGAAAGAGTGTTATTGTATGATACTTCCACTTTTAGAAAGTCTTAATCTGGGAAACTTATCATGAAGAATCAGACCTTCTCAGACTAACTCTGCCTTTCAAAGTCTTTGTTTTATATATATTTTTTTTTGCATTCAGGATGTGTTGGTTTCTATTAGTTTAGGGTGTAGAAAATGTACTGGTTTGTGATAATCTCCCTAAAGTGATTGTGAAAAGGTGAGATATATACTCATTTACAATGCACTGAGATTCTTTTAAAATCTTGTAGCCTTTTAATTTGTACTTGTGTTGCCTTTAGAAGTGTGAGTTAGTCTTGGTGCTTTGGCTTCCAAGGTGTTATGTCTGAGTTTTTGACTAAGAGGACTGTTAGCTTGTAGTGATTTTTTGGGTTATGAAGTCTCTTAATGTGTGACCTAGAGGTCTCTTAGTTACTATTTTTGCCAGAAACATTTTTTTTTGGTCTAGAATTTCCTTGGTTAGAAAGTGTTGGTCTGAATTTCTGTTAGGTACCTATAAAGTTAGGTATTTTTTGGTAGTTTGTGGTTTGTTTCTGCTAAGAAATCTTGTTTGGGAGAGTTCTTGCTTAGAATGCCTTTTTGTCTTGGATGTGTTTATAGGATTCATTAGCCACTAGGTTGAAATGTCTTTAATCCTGTTAGTTTTATGATCAGGAAGTTTGTTAGTCATTGAGTTTTTTGGCTTGGAATGCTGTAAGTGTGTGTTAATTTTTTCCAAAAAGTGTGTCAATTCTGGAAAGTTTTTTTTTTTTTTTTTTTTTTTTTATAGAAAAGTTGTTTGTTTGGGAGAGATTCTGCACAAAAAGTGTATCTTTGGGGGAGAATTTTTGCAAAAGAAAGTGTCACAGTTTTAGATAGGTTCCTACCTAAAAAGGATTGGTAGTTGAAAGTGTTTTTACCTTTGTGTTCTTCAGTTTTTGCTCAGAAAGTGTCACAGTTTAGATTTTTTGCCTAAATGAGTTTTGTCGAGTTGTTTTACCAAAAAAGAGTCGCAGCTTTATATTTCTGTGCCCAGAAAGTGTGAGTTGGATCGAGGCTTTTGCCTAAAGAAGTTTGCAATTATTGAAGTAGTGATGAAAGGCCAAGATTTAGAGTATCCTAAAAACTGACCAAAAATATAAAGATATTGAAACTTAAACTGGCATTAGCTCTTTAAAGGCGAGTTTTGAGGTATAATGTCTAAATTAAAAGTATTAAACTTCCCATGAAGTTTTTCCTAACTTGTACTACCTGGCCATGACAGCAGGAATGGTGACACCATCAAAATGATTAATATGAAAAATATTCATAATTCTGTGCTCCTTTATAGGTGATCAGTACGAAACTACAGTGTTTTGTGTCTTGTAATCTTACTGTAGTGAGTATGTGAAGGTCGGTTTTTGTAACATGAAATTCCACATTTCATGGTCAGTATTAAACAGCAGTTTTCACTTGTGGGCAAATTTTAGTCATGTTGCCCTATTTTGGTCATGTGGCCCTATTTTGATAAGTATAACAAAGAGATATCTTGATAGTCTTGTGTTTTGTAAGAAAAATGAAATGGCTATTCATGGTCTTGCAGACTTATTCCTGTGAACAGTACAAAATTGCTCTTCATAGTCTTGTTAAAGCTGAAAGAATTTGGGAAGAAATCCTAACTTCAAAAAGCCCAAATGAATATACCAATCAGGTGCTGTAAATGAGGTATATTTTTGCTCCATAATTATGTGTGAATGAAGCAAATTATCCCCTAATTACGAGGCAATTGGATGAGCATCTCTTCCTAATTACATAATAAACTGTTAAAAGACGAAGAATTCTTGCCCAAATTACGTTAATGAAAAGTTTTTCCTACCAAATTTGCTGTTAATCATTGATTTCTCCCTAATTACAGAATTACTAGTTAGTTAGGCCTATTCATATCCCTAATTAGTGGCAGTGGGATGCATATTTCTCCCTAATTACATAATTACCTTTTAAAGATGTTGTTTTCTTTAATTACCTGTCAATGTGGCAAAATTAGGTGGGGCTTTATCGAATTACATGGCAATTACTAGTTTAATTAGGCCTAATCCTCTCCTAATTACTGGCAATGGGGTGGATTCTTGCAAGGTGTATCACAAAGAACCTAAACTGGCCTGGTGGTCCACGTGTAGGGTGAAGGTTGACGTTAGTCCGACCTGCTGTCCTGCTGGGGGAGGAAGAACTCAGGGCAGGAGGACATTAGCTTTGCACGTCTCCTGCCATTTACCTGACTCAATCACTTGCATTGAATGGTGGCATTAGGCCTATAAGATGAAGTGGTGGAGTGCCTCAAGGCGCGCTTGTTCCACCTGAAGGGGTTTGGGTCACTTGTCTGCTTTTGGGGGGACTGTATGTGTCTTTGTGTAATTAATTGCTTTTGTTGCAACAAGAGACTGGAAGATGACTTGTTGATTTGTGCATTGAAGTAATATAGTTTTAACTGAAAATAAAGTTTTTAGAATTGAAATAAAGTTAATGAGCTTTTGTTTGGTTTCTTCGTGAAATTCCTGTAAAATTCTCTTGCTAGAAAGACGTCTGAAGGTATAAATTATTATTCCAGACTTTGCAAATTAATCTTGTGGATGAAAATATCATGTAAACTGAAAATAGCACCAAATTAAACTTATATAACTTGTAAGAGTTTCGAGTTAATGAAATCAATTTAGAGTCACAGAAAATTAGTTATGAATAGATAACCATTTTGGTGCAAGTGATGTTGATAAGGTAGGCCTAAAATTTAGCTAAAATAATTTAAAATGCAGCCAATGTTGTTAATTACAATATAAAAAATAACGTAACATAAGTAAAAAGTGTGATTTTGAAGAAACACTGAAACCAATCAGCCAAAAAATGCTGTAAAAATACGTAAATAATTACAGTTACAACTGAGATTAATTAATGATTTATCTGGTTAAAAATAAGCCCCTCTAATAATGGAGATTGGTGTTTTACAAGTTATAATTAAACGTATTATATCACCAAATTTATAAGGAATAAATCAGCCAGGAAAAGCCATTTTAAAAAACGAAATCAAATGATAAAAATGCTAAGCAAAAATTGCCAATTTCAGTCTTAAAAAGTTCAACTAAATTTGAATCATTCGAAAAATAATCGAAGAATTTTGAAATCACTACTATAGAACATTTCTACGTCTATCACAGAGCTTATTTTCTGACGTGTTTTGGTATTTTGCCGTCAAATTTGACGTCAATTTGTCAATGTTTATTGCAAAATTGAAGTCTCGTGTTGATATCACGCTTATGAACATGTTAAAACCCCAATCTTGCCCAAAAATATTGATATTTTGACGTCAAAATTGACGGCAAAACGCCGAAAGATGTCGGAGAATAGGCTGTGAGAGACCTTGGAAATTTACAAAGTTATTTTAGTAAAGTCCTTATTTAAAGAAAATTACCTAAGTTTTATATATGAATATCAACTAAAATAGTTATTAAATAACCTAATTTATCAATATTTACGAGTAAATTGCCCTTTACGGCTCTAAATAAAGAATTGTCTGGTGCAAAGTTGGTATCAAAATAGCGAAGACACTCGAGAATATATTTATCGTAGTCATCGTCTCTTTCGCTGCTTGTCCCTTCGTTTTCTATGAGGTCTGATGCATAAGTAAGAGACCCATTCTCTATACGAAGACGTAAGCGAGAGAGAGAGAGAGAGAGAGAGAGAGAGAGGGAGAGAAAGAGAGCGAGAGGGAGAGAAAGAGAGCGAGAGAGAGAGTGAGAAAGAGAGAGTCGTAAAGTCTCGTAAAATCACGCAAAATCACGTAAGTGTCAGAATTTGTTTTAAACCTGAAGAGTTTTGAGAGAGTTAGAGAGAAAGAGTGGGAGAGAGAGCGTGAGAAACAGTGAGAGAAAGAGAGACGACTGGACGAAATTCTGGCTTTACATTTCTACACGGATTTTTCACGCAATGTTTCATGAAGACTTTCTCTGCCAAGTTAGACTTTAGCCATGATAGTCGAACGTAAGCTTTAGGTCAAAGTCTCGGTGGGTATAACCCCATACCCCCTACCCTCTTTGGACTCCCTGCCCCGACATCTTATAAGGCGTTTTAAGTCTAAACATTCTCTCAGGGACATAGAATACGGCCGACGCCATCTTGGAAAATACAAGTGCATGAGGCTTCATAGATTCCCATCTCGGCCAAAGTCAGCCGATGTCAGCTTAGAAAAAATCAGTCCTCTTTCGAGTCGGTTTCATTTGCTGATGACTGACTGACCTGACCTCATATTATGACCTCTGGCTGAGGACATATTACTCCTCCTGGGGCATTGCAGTGCTGGCTTCGAGGGGTAAAAAAAATATATTTGATTTTTATCATCATTAATATAATTAACCTTCCCTACTTATAAGATTCTCTTGTGGATCAAAATAAAAGACTTGACGGACATTTAGAGGATTTATTTACTTTCATCATACATTTTATTACAATGACGACGTCACAGCATTGACTTAGAGCTATACTGTATTTTCCCTATTACAATTATGACGTCATTAGTGTCGTGACCACCTTAGCAACTCGATACGTCACTTACTCTACCATTGACGTCATCGTTTCCACTTTTTATGACGTCACCAGTATCATGACCTTAGCGACCTCATACCACCAATGACGTCACCGTTAGAACTGTTTTCTTTACGAGATGTTTTGTTAAGTCCTCTCTTATTAGAGACCTTTTTATGGCCATTTTCTATGCATTCGTAAGTTTCAACTGGTTTTAAAAGGCCTTAACTAGGCATAATATTAATGTTTTACAAGGCCTTAACTAGGCATAATATTCAGAAGTTTTTGGTGCCCTTTACAAGGTCATTTTTTTTAAAAATCTATAATCGTACATTTTAGGGAAGCCTTTTAAAGGCTTTACTTAAGACTTAGTTTATAACCTGTATATGGTCCATAAAACCCTTTGGTTTGACCCTTGCTAAAACCCTTATTTCTCTAGTAAATAAGGCTTATATTAATGGCCCAAACAAAAGGCTTTTCAAGTCTTATTAATGACCAAGCCTTTTATAGCCTCTAAAAGGCTTGAATAAAATTGACTTTTTCTTAGCCATACTTTAAAAATGGCTTATCTTTACATTAGGCCTTTGAACCTGATACCTATTTTTTCTTTCTCATCACTTTAAAGTTGCAACTCCTGATTGCACAGAGAAAGAGAGAATTCTTTACGAGTGTACCACATACTAAGAGAGAGAGGGAGAGAGAGAGAGAGAGAGAGAGAGAGAGAGATTCTTTACCAAAGTGTGTACCACATACGAGAGAGAGAGAGGGAGAGATTCTTTACCAATGTGTGTACCACATACGAAAGAGAGAGAGAGAGAGATTCTTTACCAATGTGTGTACCACATACTAAGAGAGAGAGAGAGAGAGAGAGAGATTCTTTACCAATGTGTATACCACATACGAGAGAGAGAGAGAGAGAGAGAGAGAGAGAGAGAGAGAGAGAGAGAGAGAGAGAGAGAGAGAGAGAGAGAGAGAGAGAGAGAGAGAGAGAGAGAGAGAAATTCTTTACCAAAGTGTGTACCACAAACAACCTTGAAAATTACGAGAAATAAGAGCTAGATTAGTTTTGAGAGAGAGAGAGAGAGAGAGAGAGAGAGAGAGAGAGAGAGAGAGAGAGAGAGAGAGAGAGAGAGAGAGAACCATGTTTCAAAATCCCACAACCCTTTTAGCTTTACAAATGCCATTTCTGCCAGTCTTAAGCAGCGAAGCAAATCAGTTCCTGAGTTTCAAATGACCTCGAGATTGAAATCCCCAAAATTCCTTATAAAAATGCCCCATCCCCAACCACTTTTCTTGCTGCTGGCACCTACAGTATAAGGCCACTTCCTCAAAGCAAGTGCCAGGAATGAAAGGAAAAGTGTTGTTCGAATTCATACTAATTTAAGGGCCAAACTAGGACCACCATATGGGTCTCTAGATCGAAGAAATCTATCAAATTTAGGCCATAGGGCCACAAGGGGTCAAACTATGACCACCAAAGGGGCCTCTAGGACGAAGAAATCTATCAAATTTAGGGCTTAGGGTCACAAAGGGTCAAACTAGGACCATCATATGGGCCTCCAGATCGAATAAATCTATCAAATTTAGGCCATAGGGTCAAACTAGGACCATCATATGGATCTCCAGATCGAATAAATCTATCAAATTCAGACCATAGGGCCACAAAGGGTCAAATTAGGACCACTATAGGGGACTCTAGAACAAAGAAATCTATTAAATTTAAGCCACAGGTCCACAAAGGGTCAAACTAGGACCACCACATGGGTCTTTGGAATAGCCTAATCTATGAAATTTAGGCTACAGGGTCAAACTAGGACCAGCAAATGGCCACCAAGGGGTGTGAACAGATTCTTAACGAGACAAAGTATCTGCTTGGAGTCAATATATTTGGCCTAATGGCAAAGTACAAAAACTAGAACAGTTCTAGATAGCAACAGAGCACTATGCCATTTCCTTCTAGAGGATCTAGCAAAGAACTACTAGAAGGATCAAAGTTCTAGAAGTTATCTAGATCTAGCATACAGCTCAAAAAGTCTAATTCTATAATAGAGCTCCAATGTTTATAGACATAATACAGTGTCAGCTCCTTCTGGAGAAACTAGCAGGAAAAGTAAAGTTTTAGAAAAGTCATCTAGAACTTCTAGAAGTCTCCCAGTTCTAGAAAAAGTCACGTACAACTTCTAAAAGTCTTGAAGTGTTAGAAAAGTTATCTAGAACTTCTAGAAGTGTCAAGCTTGAAAAAATTCACCTGGAACTTCTAGAAGTCTTAAAGTATCAGAAAAGTTATCTAGAACTTCTAGAAGTCTCGAAGTTTTGAAACGTTATCTAAAACTTCTAGAAATGCCAAGCACTCAAAAAAAATTATCTGCAACTTCCAGAAGTCTCGAAGTTCTAGAAAAGCTATCTGGAACTTCTAGAAGTGTTAAGTTCTAGGAAAAAATTCACCTGGAATTTCTAGAAGTCTCGAAGTTTTAGAAAAGCTATCTAGAACTTCTAGAAGTGTCAAGCTCTAGAAAAAATTTGCATGGAACTTCTAAAAGTCTCAAAGTTTTAGAAACGTTATCTAGAGCTTCTAGAAGTGTCAACCTCTAGAAGAAATTCACCTGGAACTTCTAGAAGTCTCAAAGATTTAGAAATGTTATCAAAAACTTCTAGAAGTGTCAAGCTCTAGAAAAAAAATTCACCTGAAATCTCTAGAAGTCTCGAAGTTTTAGAAAAGTTATCTAGAACTTCTAGCAGTGTCAAGCTCAAGGAAAAAATTTCACCTGGAACTTCTATTAGTCTCGAAGTTTTAGAAAAGTTATCTAGAACTTCTAGGAGTCAAGATCTAGAAAAAAATTCGCCTGGAACTTCTAGAAGTCTCGAAGTTTTAGAAAAGTTATCTAGAACTTCTAGGAATGTAAAGCTCTAGAAACAAAATTCACCTGGAACTTCTAGAAGTTTTCTAGAACTTCTTGCAGTATCAAGCTCTAGAAAAAAAAATTCACCTGGAACTTCTAGAAGTCTACAAGCTTTAGAAAAGTCATCTGGAACTTCTAAAAATCTCGAAGTTTTAGAAAAGTTATCTACAACTTCTAGAAGTGCCAAGCTCTAGAAAATTTTCACCTGGAACTTCTAGAAGTTCGAAGTTTTAGAGAAGTTATCTAGAACTTATAGAAATGTCAAGCTCTAGAAAATTTCACCTAAAACTTCTAGAAGTCTCAAAGTTTTAGAAAAGTCATCTAGAACTTCTAGAAGTGTCAAGCTCTAAAAAATTCACCTGGAACTTCTAGAAGTCTTGAAGTTTTAGAAAAGTTATCTAGAACTTCTAGAAGTGTCAAACTCTAGAAAAAATATACCTGGAACTTCTAGAAGTCTTGAAGTTCTAGAAAATTTATCTAGAACTTCTAGAAGTGTCAAACTCTAGAAAAAATATACCTGGAACTTCTAGAAGTCTTGAAGTTCTAGAAAAGTTATTTAGAACTTCTAGAAGTGTCAAGCTCTGTAAGAAATTACCTGGAACTTACGTCTCAAAGTTTGAGAAAAGTTATCTAGAACTTCTAGAAGTGTCAGACTCTAGAAAAAATTCCCCTGAAACTTCTAAAGTCTCGAAGTTTTAGAAAAGTTATCAAGAACTTCTAGAAGTGTCAAGCTCTAGAAAAAATTCACCTGAAACTTCTAGAAGTCTCGAAGTTTTAAAAAAGTTATCTAGAACTTTTAGAAGTGTTCTAGGAAAAAATTAACTGGAAGTTCTATTAGTCTCGAAGTTTTAGAAAAGTTATCTAGAACTTCTAGGAGTGTCAAGCTCTAGAAGCAAAAACAGGAAGACCAATCATGCTTTAACAATACTGGTTATAAGAACAACAATCATTCTGGTTATAGGAAGAGCCACCATTTAACAATACTGGTTACCATCTGAAGCTGCAAATCAGTGTTGCTACAATCAGAAATGGAAATGGGGGTGACTGAATATCCTGTAAGGATTCTTCAAGGCAAGAATCAAGAGGATAAAGCAATCCTTTGATATAAGGAGTTAGGAGAGACAGAGTCCTGGTCCCTGGGCATCCCAGGACAAGGAGTCTCAGGCCCTATGGAAAAGTCAAAAGCGTTGGTCCTACTATAAAGTAGATGCTGTACAAAAGAGATTCCTCCATTCAGCACAGACCTGCACATCCCCAGTTAAACACTGGAAAGTGAGACTTTGATCGCTATCGTTATTGCTCATCAGCTATTGACAGTGCTTATGCAAGAAGGCAAAAGGGTACCAACTCGAGTAGTCACTCCAACAGAATACAATTACGTGTTCTAAACAATTTAAAACCCATGATGGAAAGCAGTAAATAAACCATACATAAATAACATTATTATTATTATTCAGAAGATGAAACCTATTCACACAGAACAAGCCCCCCAAAGGGGCCACTGACTTGGAATCCAAGGTTCCAAAAAATATCTTCATTAGGAAGAAGCAAGAGAAGGTAAAAGGAAATACAGAAAGAAAAGTAGATCAAAAGCTGCAAGCAACAAGCATTATCCAAAAGCAAGGGCAGTAAGTAAGAACAATAATATAAAGTTCATTTCTGAAGCTTATCTAAACCAGCCAAGCAAGCAGGGAACCTCTTAACACACTGAAATACTATTACCATGGCTGGACAACCACAAACTCCCAATTCAAGCCACTTAATCCCAATGAAAAAGGTTCTTGCGACTCTTGTCATCCAAACTGGAGAACACTTTTCGATCCATGGTCAAACAAATGACCTGATGTAGGAAATTATGTTACATAGCATTACAAATCACTACGTAGTTCCTTTGCAACATTCAACAGTCAAGGATTGCCAGATGCAATGTTTGCAGTCAAATGCAAAGGAAATACTTTATTTCTGGCCTTGGATACATCAAATGCAATGCTATTGATGCTGAGAGAAGCAGGAAGTGGATATAATATATTACATCCAAGTAATCAACAAAAGTCCTGTCCTTAGAACTTGGCTTCTACGCCCCAAAGTATTCTGCTAAAAATCTCTCAAAACTAGCAGTTGTCTTTTTACATTAAGGACACATACTGACAAAGACTGTTGTATAATCTTGTACAATATGCAGTCAATAGCACTGTATTCAAGGTGTACATGCCACCACATCCCTGGGTACGAGAACTTGCACTCACTCAAGGATTGGGCATACTGTTACTGAGAGGGAATTGCAGCACTAGCAGTCAAAATTAGGAATGTTGCTTCACAGTACTGGGTGGTGCAAAGGTAAAATTAAAAACAGGGTCCATTATAAGAAAGGATAGCTGGAATGAAGCCTGGAACTATAAGACAACACTGTTCACAAACAGCCTATTAGCTCAACTAACCAGAAGGCTACTGAAAGTCTCATTTATTTTGCAAAAAAGAGACAAAACAGTCTTGGAACCATTCAAGTTCCCAACAACCAGGAGTGTTCATGATGACAGACAGAAGCTAACAGACCAGGAAAGTCTTGCCGCTGGTTTAGGTAGTGTATATCTTTGCAAGTGAAGACATAACATTTCCACAATTGCCCAAATGTTTAAAAGGTCCATGGGATGATAAAATGCAGTGCCTACCCAGTTCACAACATTCCTAGACTGGGGGACATGGACTACAGAGAAGCCTAGCTTGAGTGGTCTACAGGAAAGTCCTAACCGTTGCTGGCTGTTGATGTCTGAGAGAACTGCAACAAGATTCTCAGGTAGAAAAGTCCTAAAGCATTGGACTCTTCTACAGGACAAAGTTCACAATGTGCGACAAGAACACTGGCAAGATCCTCCAGTCAGGTCCCTAAATCATTTGCAGGAACTCTAACCTTGTTCAGCTTAGACTGTTCCTCTCTTCCTACAGCACTGGGAAAGGCTACAAAATAAAGGTACCATAAAATATAGGCACCCAATTTCCAAAACATGAGAAGCAGGCATTGTGGGATACACTGCTCCTCTGAGTAAAGAGAAGTTATGCTGCAAATGTCACTTGACTAAAAATGGACATTTAGACGCAAAACTCAACCGTAAGTACAAGCAATGCATCAGGCTACAAAGTCTAAAGTTTAAGAACATAAGAAAGTCCTGCAAAAGCAGGGAATTCATAAATAAAAGATACAAAGACACAAAAACAACTACAGATACAGTACAAGGAATGCACTGGGTTACAATGTCGAAGAACATGAGAAAGCACTGCACAAGCAGAGAATTGAAAAGCACAACCATGAACAAGTTACAGCTGTAACCACCTGTGTCAGTGCAGTGGTGGTTACAAAAAGCACACACACACACAACTGCACAAAATTAAGAACCCCAGTTAGTTAGCCACTATGGAGGTCTCATTTGGAAATCACTAGAGACAGGCAAAAGGTGGCACTGTAAAATCTAAAGGTTTGTTTACAAGTGGAAATATCAGATAAAACCCTGTTATTTTATAACAGCCTTCACTGTTAACAAGATGGAAAGACCAAGTTCTGTATCCCAATATACAGTGGTAATTAGGCAGTATGTAAACCATTTCACTATTCAAAAGATTATTCACCCATTCGAGGCTTTTCGAATGCTTACTCAATAGTGGAACAATGCATATCCAATGTCATCTTTCCATTTAATGGTGGCTTTTGCAGACAGCATGGAAAGACACCTTTTCCTGTACCACACACAATCTTCTTTTACCAGTACCTGCATGATTTTTTTACCAAACTGATGTATACTACACTAAATACCCACCGACATAAGACACCTTCTTAGCTAGAGAGGGAAGTATGAGTGCTGTATTATACACAATCGTAGCTATCAAAGTTAAGAACACCTGAAAAAGGGTTTCCAATAAGTACAGTCAATGAAAGGCGAGTGGTCGCAGAAGACAAAATCAAAATGGAGTGCAAGAAACAAAGGAAGTACGAAAAATGGGAGGCACAATAAACAAGACAGACTGGGGAACGTGAGAGAAACTTCAATCTTGAGACACTGGAGTGACACTGAGAGTGTCATAAGACAAACCTTTGGTATGAAAGCACCAAGTTACCCAAAGTTGGAATTACTATCAGGAAATAATTCATGTTATAACAACAAACGCTTGTAAATTGGATACTGCACTGTACAATGAAAAGGATAAAAGTTTTCCTTATATGAACAGTTACACAAGTACTGTACAAATCAAGAATTACCAATGACTTGAAGAGAAGGCTGGGCAGACTAGCCAAAGGACATCTAGAAACAAGGACACTTTGTCCCCAGAAAGGAATACTGAGCTAAGGTGTTGGGACATGCAGCCATAAAGAATACACCTTGACGTTTGCTGTTCGTCATCGACCATTAAAACCATGCACTCTCTTGAAGAATCTCAAGAGAGGGCCTGGTTTAAGGGTCAATAACAAAGAGCAGAGGTAAGGAATAGGTCATTACACAGCCCCAAAATATCTCGGTGACCTAACACATACAAATATAGCCTAGGGGAACAAAGCAGTGGTTGCAGACATCTCAGCAGCTAAGCCTGTTCCCCAACATCCCTTGGACACAAAGATAGTTCAAACTGCCATTGAAATCAAGCAAGACATGAATGGGACTTGAACTCGCAACCACACCACACTGTCAAATCCACGTAATGCCACACAGCTACCCTGATTACAACAACAGACAGATCATTTCAAATACAAAAGACAAAAGTTAAGGAGAAAAACAAGAGTGAATTTTAAGGGGGAATGGTACAATAATATGAAGCAGCTAAACAAGAACCACACAGCAAATACAAATGGATACTGAATGGACGTTGACAGTAGATAAACTGGGTTAAAGTAGAGTTTTGTAAACCAGAAGGAATAGCAGGCAGAAATACGTAACATGGAGAGCACAGGTGGTGGGCAGAGGGTGATGTCAAACCAAAAGCGTTTCAAGACATGAAAACAAATGAAGGCATTCAAACAGGTGAGAGGTACAAGGTTAGATCATTAATCCCAGACATCAAAGAGCACTGAGCAGAGAAAGTCCTCAGCAATGAGAAAACTGTATGGCAGTCTGGACACTGGGCTTACCAAAATAAAGGCGTAGACACGAATAAACCAACAAGGTTGGAAACAGTATGCAAGATGTCATACAATGTTAGATCTAAAACCTTAACACAGTGCAAAGTCAATAAGCCAAGACTTTGCTGGTTTGAGAACGTTCTAATGTTTGAGGAGAATGACCACATGAAAAAGTAATGGAATAACTCATGAGGGAAATGGAAATCCTACACCACAAGAACAATGCATCGCATACTGCAATGGAAGGGACAAAATTATAATCAAGACCAGACGTAGATGCAACACAGGAGCCTCAGGACTCGACACATCTGGATACAGTTACAAGCAAAAATAACCTAAACATAATATATCAACAGCAGTGACACACCTATCTGTACTAGCTTCTTTCAAGATCTTGTGAACAGCTACCATTCACCACAGAAAACATCAGGTTATTCAAAGCTGGATTCATTATCAAGCACTATTTCAAGTTATGACAACAAATGCTTGAAAGTGGGATACAAAGGATAAACACTTTCTTGACATGAACTGGAAGTCACGAGTAAAACACCACACAAATAAACTGATGAAAAATACCCATGACTTAGACAGAAGGTCCAGCAGAGTAGCCAAAGGAAACTAAGAAACAAGGAGAAAGTTATTGTGACCATAAACATTGTTTCAAAAAAGGAAACCTGAATGAAAGTGTTCAGATGTGCAGCCATGCACTCTACATGTTGACGTTGAAGAATCTCAAGAGAGTGATGCCTGGTTTAAGGATTGATAACAAACAGCAGAGGTAAGGAACAGGTATTACACAGCTGTGCGATGTCTCAGTGACCAAACTTACACGAAGAGGGCCTGGGGAAACCAGGCAGTAGTTGTGGACAACTCAGCAGGCAAGCCCATTCCCCAACATCCCTAGGTCACAAAAACAGGCCAAGCTGCCACCGGAATCTACCAAGGCATGAATGGGACTTGAACTCGCAACCACACCACACTGTCAAATCCCACGACTAGAACAGCAGATCGTTTCAAATACAAAAGACAAAAGTTAAGGAGAAAAACAAAAGAGAATTTAAAGGGAGCATGGTACAATAATATGAAGATGCTAAACAAGAACCACAGAGCAAATACAAATGGATACTGAATGGACGTTGACAGTAGATAAACTGGGTTAAAGTAGAGTTTTGTAAACCAGAAGGAATAGCAGGCAGAGAGAGACAGGAATACGTAACACGAAGAGCACAGGTGGTGGACAGATGCACGTTAAACCATAAGGAGTTCAGAGGCATGAAAACAGATGAAAGCATTCAAACAGGTGAGAGGTACGGGTACAATTAAAATGAGACATCAGAAGAGCACTGAGCAGAGGTAAGAGAAAACTGCATGGCAGTCTGAATGTCAGGGAGGACCAAACAGAGGTGTAGGCACAACAAACCAGAGTCAGGGACTGGAAACTGTATGCAAGAAATGATATTTGGTTGCCTCTAACACCTTGCATGGTACAAATACCTCAAGTAGAGGGCATAAATATTGTAGACACTTCTGAGAGGACACGAAGTATGTCCGACAACCAGAAATAAGGTCTGGAAGGAGGACAAGGGGATGGGACTTGTACGCGACAACTGTTGCGGTGACTCATCCGCCGAATGACTAAATGTCAAGGTACAACATACAGTAGAGGTGATTTAGACATCTGGCACTTAACAGTGCTTTTTATTTAATCATTTACAGCTACAGAAGGGATATAAGATCTTGAAATGCAGAAGCTTCAGAGGCATCAAGTTAAAGGAGAATTAAACAATGTTCCAGACTTGATCGTAGGAGGAGGAGGAGGATGGTGCGTGTTTTACGAAAGGTAAATGCACTGTGATGTGGAAGCATCACACATTTTAAAAGTGTTTCCTGAAAACCAGAATCAGAAAGGAGTTCCTTAAATGTATAAGGTCAAACAGCAATACACTATCACCACTTGGCAATGCCAGCAGGTATACAACAAGGATTAATGCAAAGTCCAGATCTACTTGGGATAGCAAGAGATGTTCTTGAGGAAATATCAGTAACTTTGACAGTATTAGATCCACAGATATGATGAAAACCAATAATTGTCAACAGCGATAATGATGACTGGTTAAGCGTCTGCTACAGAGGGACACGGTATTTGTAATGAAGAATTCAAACAGCTGGCAAACATACTTCTGAGGTACATCAGTATGGACTGTACAAACAACAGAGTCCTCACCCAATGATCTACTGTTTCACAATGAATCAACGAGGGGAGTCAATCCTCTGTCCATTACAATTCTGGATGCCATGAGACAGAAAGTGTCAATATGAAAACTTGGACGTAACACCTGCATAGTTACATAGCAAAGTCCACAGAGGATCAGATAAGGAAGAACTAGGAAGTTGTTTGGCAGAGTGGAAAATTAAGACTCTAAAGTGAATGTGTAAAAAATACAAGTGATGTACAAAAGCTAGTGAAGAGATTATAAACACAACGAGTAACAAGAACAAGTGAAAATGATGGAACAGAAGCAGACATCATAAAAACAATGGGACCTTGTATGAACAGGAGATTCTAAGAGTGAAGGTTTGAGAAAAGCATGAACCACCTTGACTTACCGTGCAAGTGTAGGGCTTGGGGAAGCAGAAAAAAGCAAGTAGGGAAAAATACTAATCAAAGTGTTGAGATACATCTAGAGTAGTCACAATAATAAACAGACCAAAACTTCGCTAGTTTGGGTATGTCCGAAGGCTCGAGAAGAATGAAGACAATACATTAGATTCACGAAAGGAGGGGCCAATGATAGGACTTTGGACTATTATAAGAAGATGCCAGATACAAGCCATTTCAACTATCCATCTAGGTTCAGCCAGCCTTGTGCTGGCAAGGGCTCTTGCTCTTCTCCAACCAGTAGCTTTGAACTCGAAACACTGGGAAAAATTTATGAGTGACACCAACCTAAACATATATCAAGAGAAATGACACACCTACCGTACCAGCACCTGCTGCTTCTGAGATTTTGTGAGAAGCCACCATTCAAGACAGAACACACAACACAAAAAAAGATTCTCATCATAAACTAAATAACCCATACGTAGTAGAAAATGGACTATGAAGAAAACAAATGTATGTACTGTACTTGCACAAGAATGTGTATCAACACAAACTTTAATCTAAAATCAAACACAATTCACTTTAAAACACAATTTCTGGTATTCAGCTTTGTAGGTCTAATCCTTTGAATTCATGCCACGCATTACTTGGATACTTTATGGCAGGACTCAAAAAAGTTACCAAGAAAATCCCCAAACTCAACGAGACTTTTGAAGTACAAACAATGGTGTTAATACAACTTGGTCTGGAAGATGATGAGGTAAAAATATGAGAATAACACTTGAGCAAAGTCAACCAGAAGATGTAGGGTCTCTCAAAACCTTCTTGGAAATTCAGAATAGATCTATCCTACACAGGCTGTTGGGACATGCACCCTACTGCCTTTATCCAACCCAGAGGAAGGAGGAGGAAGGAAAGGCACTCCAAAAGAGTTTCATCCTTTCAACATTCAGTCTGCCCTCACAGCAGAGAACAACACAGATATCAAAGCTTTATACTTGCACAAAAAGCCAAAAATAAATAAAAATGAAAAAGACCAACAGGTTTCGAAAAGGAAAAGGTTTACAAGCTGTCTTAATTACTTATTACATGGGATTCAGAACATTTGGTCTGCTGGAAATAACATTTGGTCTACTGGAAATTTGTATGAATAAGACAGAAAGTGAGAATAATTTGGTTAACAAAACACACACACAAATTTATTTACACGGCAAAAATAATGTCAAATGTCAAAAAAAACTCAGATTCACCTGTCATATTACAACAAAACTTTCAGATATTGTAAATATTTACATCAAAGTACACATCTTGACAGTATTATGTATTTTGGCTATTAATGCCTATATGAAATGTCCCTGGCACAAGAGGGACTTCAATCAACAATCTACATGAAAGAATCATACAAAAAAGAACCTTATAACATATTATTATGGTGAATCTTTAGACCTTATCAGACAGAGTATCGAGGAAAGCAGAGGGCTAACAGACTCTCATTACAGGTGAGGGCACTAAATGATATCGTATGATTTTTACATACAACATAAGGTACAGTATATCAGCACTAAATGATATTGTATGATTTGTAGACACAACAACATATGGTACAGTCAATCAAAAAGAATTTGCAGAAAAATTTCAAAATCCATCAAGGACCACCACTTAGTCATTCATTCATTCATTAAAAAAAAAAGTACCTGAGAGTTGATGTTTGAGAATGACAGAGGGAGAATACCACAAACTAACAGTTGGTTTAATTTTGTCTAAATCAATTATTATGTTTCCAAAAACTGCTTGACAGCAGTTGGCAAAAACAAGAAACTGCTGTTCAATAGATCTCCTAGATAACTGACTCCCTAAAAGGGCTACTGAACTGATAAACGATAAGCAGAGCCAACCTGGATCCAGCAGTGAAGACAGACTCTCGGTACAGACCTGACAAAAGGATTAGAATACAGAATTTAGGCCAGAGGCCAAGCGCTGGGACCTATGAGGTCATTTAGCACTGAAACGGAACCTGACAGTAAAAAGTTGTCGAAAGGTCTAACAGAAGGAAAACCTCGCAGTTGCACAATGAATCAACTGTTTGAAGAGTGTGAAAATTAAGATGGAAGAAAGAGAATATGAACAGAGGTACAGTAAAAGGAATGAAAGGCGTTGCAGCACTACCCCTCTAAAGGGTGATAAAAGGATTAGCCACTGCCTGGGTCCAATTCTACTTGAAAGCAAAACATCAGAAGAAATGGAAAAAAATGATGTTTATTCCAGGCTCTCAAAGTGACAAGAAGTTAAAACCCCAAACTGGACCACTTCCAGGGAGTTGATCAAGCAGTTCCAACTCACTGGTCATAAAAAAAGGGAAAACTTGGATAACAGAGCTTGCCTATTCTTGATGATCAATCAATTGCAGAGTAGACCTAGTATAACCAGCAGAAAGTATGGGAGATGAGTTAAGTGGTTTTATCCCACAGCAAAGCAATGGCTAGCAAGCAATACCTACAAATTCATTGGCAACACACCACATAAGAGGATACATTGAGAAACATAGGTGTCACCTATCCTGACAAGGTGAAAACCAGACTTGAGGTCCCCTTGAATTTCGGATTTCAAAAACAGTAGAATCGCAACATAGAGGGCCAGGACATACCTACACTCCCAAATTCTAGAGCACAGTCACAATGACTGCTGTGAATGACCGACTGATTACGAAATTTAGGTCTTGACGACCAAGTGCCAGAACCCACCAGGATTATTCAGTGCCGTAATGAAGGTGAAATACATAAATTAATTATATGATTGATAATGAATAGGTGAATGATAGGGAGAACAAGCCTGAATTCTCCCCCAGTGATATCTGGGGACATTCAAGAAATCCATTAAACTGACATAGTTGGAAGGAAGCTGGATCCACTTAACTTGTCTGAATAGCCCATACAAGCTTGAAAGGAGTATGAAAATAGGATAGAAGGTAGAGTTAAGGCCAAAGGCCAAGCACTAGATCTATGAGATCATTCAGCGCTCAAATGGAAATTGATACTAAAAACGTCTTACAGGTTTAACACGAGGAAAACCTCGCAGTTGCACTACAAATCTATTGTGAAGAGAGGGTGGAGAGTACGATGGAAGAAAGAGAATATGAACGGAGGTATAGTAAAAGGAATGAGAGGGGTTACAGCTTGGGGCCAAAGGGACGCTGCAAAGAACTTGAATGTGGAGCTGGTGAAGTCAGAGGTTAGTCATATGAAGACCCAGTAACTGCAGCTGTACGTTCCACTCGAAACTATACAGAGCAATCATCAGTCAAATGAGATAAGGCAAATACTGATGTAAAACTGTTACCCCTGCAGGACCTTGCCTACATAAGCCACCTACTTGGGCCTGATTTTCTAATTTTTCATTCTACAGTTGGTTATGGTGTCTAAAAAGTCACACACTTAAGGCTAGGCTGAAATACTGAGCTTATCATAGACAAAAGCAAGTACTCTATGGAGAACACATTTCAACAGAGATTAGTTGTTAAGTTTTTCTCTGCTTAAAGAAATCTTAAAACCTCACACAAAATGACCCATTTTTGACAGTCAATTAGTGTTCAAGAAACCATAATCATGATGAAAAAGATACCTTCAGTATGTAAAATTCCAAGTTACTGAAATGTTCTCAAGAGTCTTCTTAACAACTTAATTATTAGTCAGGGTCACTGTTTGAACTGCAATCAGACAATGCAAATATCAACTATACCAATGATGTAAACTGCACTTATTAATTTTAAACAAGCACAGGTAATATAAAACTGCCAAAAATCAATGTAACATTACATGTAAAGTACACTCAAATGAGAAAATACTTCTAATATAAAATTAAAAATACTCCTGGTTATGAAATCGTACTGTAAAAACCCACAGTCAAAATAAAATATATCACAAAAATATATAAGGCACCTTTACCCTTATATAGTACACTCATTTAACAGGACCACAAAGTCACATTGTTAGACCTTCACAAAACTTGCCCTGTGAGAAGTTATTAAATCATTATGACCTCTATTACTATGAAGTACATAAGGCACTTAAATCTCATTAAACTGACATGAATGGTTAGTTTTTACAGAAAAATCTTAAATTGCACTTTAAAAAATGTGTAACTTGACAATTCACAAATGCTGACAAAATTTCAACATTAATGCTTGTATGCTCCCATTTAACATTCTTCAAAAAATAACTGGGATCAGTTTTTTCGATGGGAAATTGAATTACAACAGACGTTGCCAATTTCTCTACCTTACAAATGACAAGGCTTAACAATCTTTGTGAATGATGAAGGACCGAGTGATTTAAAATATAAAAAAAAATTATACTGAAAATTGACCAATGCCAAGTTGAAAAGTAAAAGGCAGAAAGCAATACATTCCAGGTCAAAGAGATGCCCAAGAGAATATTTTGTACCATCTACATTAAGCCACACAAGTTGCAACGTAATTGGCAGCCCTGTACAAGACTGTCAAAAATCAAAAAACAACAGATACTGCTGTCAGTCACCCCAGAACCCAAAAGCACCTTAGGAACGAATGAACGACCTGAGCAACGTCATGCATTCTCTGATAAAGGCTAAGGTTCAGAGGGATACAGAAATAACAAGAGACTCCAAATTCTGGCAAAGCCTAGGCAGAAGAGGATAGTAAACCCTATGAGAAGAGGAGAAGGGAGGTCAATAGGCAAGTGAGTGGTTCAGTAAGGTGGTGCTGTGGCATCTCTGAAAGCAGAGAATGAACATGTCTTGAATAACATAACAGTAAACATGAATATGACGACAGAGCAGAATAAAAAGAATAAAAAGGCAAGGTGGAACAGTAGGGCAGTGCTTCCAGTTTCTTCCAGATGAAGAGAAAGAACTTGAACTGGAGGATGCTGATTTGACAGAGGGATCGCTACAGATAATATCAACACAGAATGCAACATCTGAAGGGGTTAGAAGAATCCATCAGACATAAACAATGCACTGAAGAGAAATAATCATTGAGGAATCAACCAGAATACATGGAAATAAATGCCTACTTAAAATGAGAACAAATTTCTTGCATTTATAAGAAGTTTGAAATTATTATTACTATTATTCAGAAGAGGAAGAAGAACCCTATTCATATGGATCAAGCCCACCAAAGGGGCCAGTGACTTGAAATTCAATCTTCCAAAGACTATTAAGGTGTTCAATCGAAAGAAGTAACAGAATGCAACGAGAAATACAGGAAGAGAAGATAAGTTTACTAGAAGAACAGATACAAACAATAAATAAATAAAACTGTAGGTAGAGATCAGAGTCAGCGAAAGAATTTTTACAATAATGTTGAGGACTGAAAATCAGAGCACGTAATATAATAAGTTTACTAGGATGAGAAAGGACGCTAAGAGCACAGGACGGTCTGAAACCACATGGGAGTTCTGACTAAAAGTGCACTAAGTATTACACTAAAGAGAAAACTCCTCAAGCATCTAACCTCACATAAGGAAAACCTGACCTAAGAATGCAACTGAAGACGCATAATGTGTTAAATGCACACAGGCCAATTATTCCTAACTAACCAATTACAGGACACACAGACCAATGACCTTTCAATTGGCGTTGCATAAACTGAAGCTGGAGGCATAAGCTAGGTCCCAGCACAAAATAGAGAGTACTAGAGATTCTCTTTGGTATCCCTTCAGCCCCATGGAATGTATCGCTCTGTCCAGTACAACCATCAGATTTTATAAATGCCATCTCTTCACGTAAATGGTAAACGTGATTTTGGTCCTGTATACAATGTCATGTCTCTTCTCCAAAATGAAAGTGGCCACTTGACAGCTCGTAACAATTTGCAGGTGGATGATGACTCAGATGAAGAGTATGTTTTCAAGTAACCTGTAAAGAAAAAATAAGTTTAAATTCAAGGCTGTCAATTGGACATTTTCAAACAAGAAAACAATGCAGTCACCTAAAATACTCTTGCATTAATAACTCATGTTCTGAACCTTTAATTTGATGTTAATTTTTATTTGAATACAAGAAACATAGCCACAATTATTCCTGCATATAAAATAGTATTAGTACATCTCTAGCAACAAAGAACAGCTTTGAAACATCTTTATTCACAGAATACACAAACCTCTTGCCGTATTTCCACTTAATTCCCACAGTTAGCTATACAGACATTTAACCACCTTTCTTCATCTCAATTCAGTACAAAACATTATACTATTTCTTACTACAGATGAAATGTACGATTTGGGCAGGGCCCACGGGCAATAAATACTCAGCGACTTCCATACAATATTAGAAAATTTACTTCCTTGTTAGCACTGACAGAGAAATCAACATCATCAACAGAACAGGCAAATGAAAGGCAATGCTCAAAGGTGTACTGTGTCACCAAAGTGTCTGGTCATGTCAAAGCTGGTGCTAATTCTCACTTCTCCAAAAAAAGCAAAATGGTAACTTCAGTGCTGTACTTTATCACCTGATTTTCTTCTCTGCAGCAATTAGTTACCCGAGTCCTCAACATTAGACATCTGGAGTGTTATTTGCAGCTTCTGTCCATCAATGAGAACCAAGATTGGTCTCAGGAATGACAGTCCCAACTACCATTTTGACACATAGCTTCTCCACGGCACACTCAGAGAAAATAAGTGCATTGATGATCAGAGATCACTTCGTATCTGACTAAGCAGTTTCTTCACATTCACCAAAAGGCATTGCACGCATTACACAATGTAACATGAAAAAAATTGTCACAATTTATCCAAAGAAGTTAGGTTACATGAAAAAGGGACACTCATATTCTTTTTACAATAGAGCCAGTTAAAGTGAGACAAACCAAAATCTTAAAAGACTAGTCGAAACCTGCTAGGCAAAAGCAAGTGAATCCTGGTAAAAAAGTAACAGGTCAAAAAGTTGCAGGAAAAAAAGTCACAATAATCTTTCCTAAATAGTGACCCCAAGGGTTTTAACCCAGTATGTATCCACCTTTGTGGTGTGTTTAGTACAAGCCCGTTGGGGATTACCACGAAAACATAAACAAAAGACTGTCAATGTCAAGAAGAGAATGACTCCAAAGAAATATTGTGAATTTTTCCCTGACTTGATTACCAGCCACCATAAATAAATGTGACTTGTTTTTCCTGGCCACCAAGTAAGCAGTGGGTAAAACCTGTCTTCTTCTGAGTCACCTATTCCATATTTGAAGCATTTAGGACTGAACTCTGTTTACACACAAAACGTATCAGTCAACAAAGATGACACGGGGGTGTCCTCTCCAGTCTGAATTCTAACTTTCCTCTCTCATACACTTTCTAAGCATACCACCTAAGCAAACCTTGACAAGAACTTCAATTTATTGTTGAGGAAGGCTATAGCACACAGGTTACAGCAAACTCCAACATCTGAGAACATGGTTATGCAGTGACCAACCAACAACAGGACACCAAAAGCTAAAACTCACTGAACACGACCATCACAAATGAAAGCATGGATAATTGCAAACACAATGCACCAAATAAATTATGGCAGTGGATGCTGACCACTCCTAGCTACCCACCCACAACACAATATACAGTACATTACTGAAAAGAACAACAGTTGTGTAATGTATACAGTTTACTGTAGTTTAGACTAGGGCATTCAACTAGCCTATACAGTCCAGCTTAAGCTAATGGATTTCTAGCAACTAATGGTTTAGAAGCTGGTAAACTGAACTCAAAACAATTTTGATTTAGGTTAAAAATGTTGTATATAAGGCCTCAATACAAAACAAATGTCTTTTTAAACATGGACAAAGTCCTCAGTCACAAATCCTTAGTACCAGCATCTAGCATAGAGAGAGACTGCTTAGCTTCTGAAGTCAGGGGTAGTGTTGTCTATGCAACAGGTCATTTCTTTCAAACATCCATCTTGTGCCGTTGTGATATTTACAGTATTAAAGTACAGTTCATTAAGGGGAGAAGGTGGTTGTGTCTGTCAAATCTGATTAAATACGAGACAAATCCAGTATCAGAAATGACCACTAACACACATACAAAGATAGCTAAGCAAACACTGACTTTTTGTATCACAATTATGTAAACTCATGTAGCCTACGACATACTTTGCATAACAATAATACAGAAGTTATAACTACAAATTTCTATGCTATACAAATCACATCAGTAGCGAATGATACAACTCAGACGAAAATCAAAATCGAAAGGCGCAGATGCCCCACAGTCAACTTTGTCAATGCATGCATCAGCCTATGACATGCATTGGACGACCATGTAATCACAGTGTCTAGCCTCTAAATATGACTAAGTCAATGTTTGTATAGTATTCTACAAATATATAGCAAATTTGCTGTAAAATATCTTTAATAGGATTAAAATGACAGTATCAACAATACACAGTATGCATAAGAAGGAGATTGCTGACAGAATAGCAAGGAATGTTTGGTAAAACAGCATTACAGTATATACTTATGGTTTTGACTGTTGATTTGCTTTGATTTAACAAATGTTTGGTCTGATGACCTGGCACTGAAACCATTACATTTTTCAGTACCATGTGCTTCTGACTGCCAATTTTGTTTACCATAAATAAAATAACCCACGTTTATCATATGCTAAGGCTGCTGAAAATAGCTTACAAAATGTACAACTATATTGTATTGTTATTTGTGAAAGACCATACTACAATGCAATTGAAGTCTTGAAGACTGTACGGAATCCACTGTGATGCAGTTAAACTATGCTTAACCCAAAGTTCCACTGGCCATGTTGTCATTTTGACTCCATACGCCCATCAAAAAAACTTGATTTGGGAATCAGTAATGGCCCCTAATCTCCATCAACATAAGAAGAAGTCGGTGGTAAGTAACCATTTTGGCTTTTGAAAATGCACATTTAAAACATCTTTCCCTGTGACCAAAACCTAGGTACCTTATGCCAAGCTTTAAAGGAGAGGTTTTTCTTGTATCAAAATGATATTTTTATGATAAAATAAGGTTTTACTTATACTTACCTGGTAGTTACATATAGCTGTCGTCTCTGACGTCACGGCAGAATTTTAAATTTCGCGCTAGCGCTATAAACACCTAGGTGATCCCTCTACCAGCGCCCTCTATAGGTAACAAGGAACTATCCCAACAATGTTCTAGAACTCATTAAGTTTTATGCCCACTTGACATGAGAGGGGAGGTGGGCGGGTTTACTCATGTAACTACCAGGTAAGTATAAGTAAAACCTTATTTTATCATAAAAATATCATTTTTACTTATAGAACTTACCTGGTAGTTACATATAGCTGACTGGCACCTTTAGTGGAGGTGGGACCATGTCAGCCACGTACATTGTTAGAAATCAAAACATGAATTTTAGTTCCTTACCTTGAAGGATTGCTGACTCAGCGGTTACTGCCTCTGTAGTCTGCTTATCCCTCGATTGTATAGACAGGATATAAAGGATCCGGGTGTCAGATACAATCTGTTGGTACTTGCCGTAGAGGACAACGCCGTGACGGACAAGACTTAGTATGCCCTTGCTCTGGGCGCAGTACCAAATTAACAATAAGGGATCACCTCCTCTATCACCATAATATTAAAATTAAAAATTAAAAACTTTCAACCACAAAATTAAAAGGACTGTAGGTACCCCTAAACCATCAAACATAGTACCTACAGACGACGCAACCAAACCCAATTTCCAGCATCAAGGAGAAAATGTTAGTCGGATAGGATTGTCCCTCTTTCTCCCTCACCCACCACCGTGTCAGTAACCACTAAAGGCCCTAAGGTACTGCCATTGTCAAAATCTGTCTTCAATTCTGACAAGTAATGCGATGCGAAGACCGACTTACATCGCCAATACGTAGAATTCACAATCTTTTGCACTGAGAGATTGTGCCTGAAAGCTAAAGATGTAGCTACAGCTCTTATCTCATGTGCTCTCACTTTCAGAATTCCCGTGTCTGAGTCCTCACAATTCCCATGGGCTTTCGAAATAACTTCTCTTAAGAAGAAAGCAAGAGCATTCTTGGAAAGTGGTCTTGTCGGGTTTCTCACAGAACACCACAAGTTCTCCGAAGAGCCCCTGATTCCCTTTGTTCGGTGAATATAGAACTTTAAGGCTCTCACCGGGCACAACAATCTCTCTTGTTCTCCTTCTCCCACAAGATCTGAAACGCTCTTCATGCTGAAAGACCTAGGCCAAGGTCTGGACGCATCTTCGTTCTTCGCTAAGAACCTAAGAGAGGAAGAACATACAGCTTTTCCTTGAGCGAAACCAATAGTTTTGTCCAAGGCATGAACCTCACTCACCCTCCTGGCTGTTGCGAGTGCTACTAGAAAAATAGTTTTCTTAGTCAAATTTCTCAACGAGACATTTGCCAAAGGTTCGAATTGATCTGAACAAATCCATTTAAGAACGATGTCCAAATTCCATGCTATTTGTTTAGGAACTTTCGTCTTCGAGGTATTAAAAGACTCAAGTAAATCCGTTAGATCCTGATTGTTCGAGATGTCTAGACCTCTGTGCTTAAATACCGACGCAAGCATTGATCGATACCCCTTAATTGTGCTCAAAGACAATCCTTTTTCCTTATAAAGGGATGGCAAGAACTTCGCTATTTGATTTAGAGAGGTTTTAGAAGACGAAACTCCATGTCTATTGCACCAGTCTCTAAACTGACTCCATCTTGCCTGGTACACTGCGTCTGAAGACTTTCTTCTGGGTCGCGCAATAGCGCTTGCAACCTCCTTTGAAAAGCCTCTCTTCCTGAGGAGTCGCTCGACAGTCTGCAGGCGACAAGCCTAGAGCGGACAAGTTCTGGTGGAACCTCAGGAAGTGGGGCTGTCTGAGTAGATCTTTCCTCGACGGGAGGATCCTCGGAAAATCTGCGAGAAGGAGGAGAAGAAGATCTGGGAACCACTCCCTCGATGGCCAGGATGGAACAATTAGTGTCATCTTGGTGTTCTTGTGGTTCCTGAACTTTTCCAGGACCTTCCTGATAATTTTGAAAGGTGGAAAAGCGTAAAGTTCCAGGCAATCCCAACTCTATTGTCATTGCATCCACCCAAAGAGCCTTCATCAAGGCTATAGATGTACCACTTTCAGTTCTTTCACATTTATGTGCAGTTCTTTCTGTTCTTCCTGCCACTGGCCCGAACATTCCTTGTTGTCTAAAGTCGCTCCCCACCCCTGATCCGAAGCGTCTGACAAGAGTGTGAGGTCTGGGTTCTTGATATAAAGAGAAATTCCCTCCTCTAGTCTTTCTCTTGAATTCCACCAGACCAGCTCCTTCTTGATCCGATCTAAGATCTTGAAAAGAAAGGAATCCGGATGGGTTTTGCGTGGCCATCGGCTTTGTAGATAAAACTGCAGAGGCCTCATCTTGAGTCTCCCCAGTTTTACGAACTTCTCCATCGAGGCTAAAGTCCCCAGCAAGCTCATCCACTGGTTGGCTGAGCAAACCTCGCGATGTAGAAAATCGTCTATCTTGCTTAGACAAGACTCTACTCTCCGTATTGATGGAGAAGCCCGAAAAGCCAGAGAGTCCATCCTCACTCCCAAATAAACTACCCGTTGTGATGGTGAGAGGGACGATTTCTGAACATTGACTAGTAGACCTAGTTCCTTTGCCAGAGATAATGTCTTTATTAGGTCCTCCACACATTTGGCTTTGGAGTGTGCTTTCATAAGCCAGTCGTCCAGATACATCGACATCCTTATTCCTTGCAAGTGAAGATTCTTCGCCACCGTTGACAGAACTCTTGTAAACACCTGAGGTGCAGTTGACAGTCCAAAACAAAGAGCTCTGAACTGGAATACTTTGCCTTGGAAAACAAACCTCAGGAACTTCCTTGATTCCTGATGGATTGGAACATAGAAGTACGCATCCTGGAAGTCTATCGAGACCATCCAGTCGCCCGGTTGAAGAGATGCCAACACCGACTCTGTCGTCTCCATCGAAAATTTCGTCTTTTTTACAAAAACGTTCAATGCGCTCACGTCTAGAACTGGCCTCCAACCTTCCGACGCCTTCGAAACTAAAAAGAGGCGGTTGTAAAACCCCGGAGAGCATGGGGTCGGCACTAATTCGATGGCTCGTTTCCTTATTAGTGCTTCTACTTCTT
This sequence comes from Macrobrachium rosenbergii, assembly GCA_039081455.1. Classification (NCBI taxonomy): domain Eukaryota; kingdom Metazoa; phylum Arthropoda; class Malacostraca; order Decapoda; family Palaemonidae; genus Macrobrachium; species Macrobrachium rosenbergii. The sequence goes on along the minus strand of JANJGK010001553.1, from coordinate 50,275 downwards.
CTCGAAGGGCGCAAAACTTCCGAGAGTCGTTGGAGTACGCTTGAAAAGTGACTGGAGCGTCCGGCAACGGGGGCTTTTGTTGGAATGGGATAGAGTACCCTCCCCGAATCACCTGTAAGGTCCAAGGATCTTGAGTGACCTTTTTGCCAGGCCTCCGAGAACGACTGGAGTCTGGCACCTACTGCTGTGTGGAGGACAGCACACTCATTTCTTCTGTTGAATATTGGAAGGTCGAGTAGAGGATTTCCCTTTCCCACGGAACTTGGAAAAGGGCCGAGAAGTAGACTTGCCCTTGAACGTCTTGGAAGTGTCTGAAAACACCGAAGTTTTGGCGGAAGTTGCTTCAGGAGTAGCCTTCTTCGGTTTCTTTGCTGACTGAGCCAAAAGGTCCTGTGTTGCTTTTTGCGTGAGAGCTTCAGCAATCTCTCGAACTAATTCCTTCGGGAACAAGCGGTCCTTCGACAAAGGGGCAAAGAGGAGAGCAGACCTCTGGTTGCGGGATACACCCTTCGCCAAAAAAGAGCACCAGAGTTGTCGTTTCTTCAGAACTCCGGTTGCAAAAACCGAAGTTAGCTCCAAGGCACTATCGCATACTCCCTTGTCTATGCAGTCGACTACCGAAGTGAAATCCGTCAACTGTGCATCCGAAAGTCCGAATTCTTTTACTTTTCTAGCCAGAGCCGCCACTGACCAATCTAAGAAACTGATGACCTCCACAACAGCGAAAATACTCTTGAGAAGATGATCCAACTCCGACTGCATGAAGAAGATCTTCGCTGACTGAAGAGCTGTGCGACGACTTGAATCCACGAGACTGGAGAAGTCCCCTTGAGCGGAGGCAGACACACCCAAGGAAAAACGTTCTCCAGTCTCGTACCACATGTGGCTGCGATGAGCCAATCTGGAGGGTGGAAGACAAAACACTCTTGCCTTGCTCTCTCTTGTCTGAGAGCCAGGTATTAATCTTCTCGATAGCATTCCTGGCCGAAATCGCCAATACTAGGCGTGTAAAAGGAGCTGGATCCGGGGCATTGTCCCTCTTAAACTGCGATCTGGGAGATGCCGGAGTCGAAGGTTTAAAAGAGTCCCCAAAGTTCTCAACGAAAAACTTGAGTAACTTCTTATAACCAGAAGATTTCTCCTTGATTCCTGGAATGTCCTCTTCCATTTCTACATCTTCTTCATCTTCCTCTTCTTCAGAAGACACAGGAGACAATTGGTGTGCAGGAACTGTTTCTTGAAACTCCTGACGAAACGTAGGTCGCATGGAATCGAAAGTCTTGCGACCATACCGATGTGGCGCCGAATCCGCCAGGTGTGGCGCCGCGCCATGCTGAAGTGGCGCCTCGCCAACAGAACGTGGTGTATCCGGAGCCAGAGAAGAATGCTGAAGAGCCTGGTTGAGCCTCTTCACTGGTGCATGCGAAGTGGGAGGCTCTTGCGCCAAGACTTGTGGCGCATTCAAAGGAAGCGCCTCCGCAACAGGTGCTCCCGAAGCAGCACTAGCGCCACAAAAGAACTGAATAAGATCCGTCAATTTGTCCGTAACTTGAGCGACAAAACGGGGATCTTGTTGACCGGTAGTAGGAGGAGGCTCTATCTGTAGGTCGCATGGAATCGAAAGTCTTGCGACCATGCCGATGTGGCGCCGAATCCGCCAGGTGTGGCGCCGAATCCGCCAGGTGTGGCGCCGCGCCATGCTGAAGTGGCGCCTCGCCAACAGAACGTGGCGTATCCGGAGCCAGAGAAGAATGCTTGAAGCGCCCACTTCGAGGAGGAGTCAAAGAATCAGCACCACTAGAAGACACATCCCCAGCAGCGCCTTTTCTATGGCGTGCGGAAGCATCCTGGGATCGCACAACAGGAATACTTGAGGGGGCGACTGTTCGGGAGCAAGCCCCACTCGCCTCCTTTCGGCTTTCGACATGCCCTCTCCCTGAACCAGGGGAGTCCGACAGAGGTCTAGACCTGGGAGAATGAGTGGGCCGAACAGACTCCTCCTCCACTAACACTTCACTTTGAGGAGCCAAATTTTCAATGGCTTGGCCCATCGTCTGGATGGCCGAAAGCACTGCTGAAAATTTAGAGTCCATCTGGACTTTTAACTCTGACACGGTGATAGGATTGGGATCAACAGTGTCGGACAAAGGAGAGTTAATAGGAGAGGGGTTAACAGATTGAATTACCTGCCCTACAGACTTAGCAGATGATGACCTCTGCGAAGCCTTCCTGACTCTGTCCTTTTCTAACTTTCGTAGATATTTCTCTAAGGCTGACCATTCATCCGTTGTTAGATGCATACATTCCTCACATGTATTCTCTAAATTACAAAATTTACCCCTACATGAAGAGCAAACTGAATGGGGGTCGATAGCCGCCTTGGGCAATCGAGTCCTACAGCCTAAAGCACAATACCTATACTGAGATCCAGAATCAGACATATTGTACACAATGAATTAATTCCAACCACAAATTGCACAGCGCTAGCTAGCAAAAAACCACAAAGAAATACTTAAGTATAACTTGCAGACAAAAAATTCAACCAAGAACGAGACCGTGTTGCCGGTCTCTCGGCAGAAAACTTAATGAGTTCTAGAACATTGTTGGGATAGTTCCTTGTTACCTATAGAGGGCGCTGGTAGAGGGATCACCTAGGTGTTTATAGCGCTAGCGCGAAATTTAAAATTCTGCCATGACGTCAGAGACGACAGCTATATGTAACTACCAGGTAAGTTCTATAAGTAAAAAAAAATAATAATAATAATAATAATAATAATAATAATAATAATGAAAACCGTTCAGCAATTTGACAGAAACATGAACAGAAGAAAGTGCACCGTATCAGCTCCTCAACAGAAACTGGACTCTGATACTTGGCAGAGCAAGTAAATACAAGGCTGATGGCACAGCAGAAATTCAGTTATTAAACTCTCCCATAACAAATCTCTCATTGTGAAAATGTGGCAAATATACTGCGCACTATCTCAAAAAAGTTTTCAAGAATTGAGTTTGTCGGACCCTCAAAAAACATCGACACAAATGTATGGAAAGTGACAGACAAATCTTTTTATTGCCATGTATGAAAAGTGGCACTCAAATGTAGCATGAATTGATACTAATTCAGAGACCTTTCAAGACAAAAGCTCAGAAAATGAAACTTGTAACTATTACTGCTTGTTTCTGGAGTGCTATAACCCACAATTACACTAACTAAGCTTCAAATAAATCCTGCTTTTTCAGCTATTCACATCTAAGGTGCCAAGGTTGTGCAATGATCCAATTGTTTTTTAATGTGTTTTAGAGGGGGCTGATCTTTAACTGAAAATTCAATTTAAAAATGTACTAAAGACATTTTCATGTAATTACTGAAATACGTTCAAAACCTTAAAGATGACTTGCATGATTGTACCCCCTCCCCCTGGGTTGTCTAAAAATACCTAACTCCAGTTACTTAGTGACCACCAAGCCTGTACGTGGAAAGATTGGAGGCTATCAGCCTTTGAACCATGGCTTCCCTGCCTGTCATCAAATAATCTGGCTTAGAATAGCATATTCAAACAAAATGTCTCTTACTTGTTACTTATTTGATTCAATAACTACGGTTTTATTTATTTACTGTGTTTCATTAACAATTTTATCTAAAATATTTTGTGTAAAGCAGTTGTTTGAAATACTACCCTACTTTGCATTCTGGGATCTGCTTTCTCATCAGGTTCATTATTCTATAAACCATGACATTGAAAGTAGTGGGTTTTTATGATGTTAAATGATCACTAACTGAAATGGTTATATCTGATTTGGTAAGAGAAACTGCATACTGCACATTCTCTTTTGGAGATAGCTAAACTAATCTGGATCAAACTGCAGCATTTTAACAGGCTAAATATACTGCTTTTAGTCTAATTGAGGGTGGACATTTAGACCACAACACATTGTAATAAGACATTTTGATTGAATTACTGCCCTAAAGTTACAATGATTCAGCTTACTTTTGATTTTTCTACAAATTATACAAGTGGGAGAATCCATGTGATGTTGTACCTAACTAGAGAACACTGAAAACACAACTGTGTTTCATCAAGAAAGCTGACCTCAACCACAAGTTGCTAACAGAAGGTCTGTTTCTAGGCGCCCACCCATCTTGCCACAGTTGAGTACACCAATGACAAGTAAGAGGTCATCTGCAAAATTGTCAACAGAATATCATAAACTGCCATAACTTGTATAATAATACAATGCCCTAATGTAAAATGTTTCTAAGTAACACTCATGATCAATTTGTTTTTATAGCCTTTCAGCTGAAGGGTTTTGAATGACCGACTGTCACTTGACATGCCACAAAGAGATACGCTTGCAAACCAGTCTTCCACAAGGGCACCTTGGCAACAGGGAAAGCGGGCAACGGCAGTCTTATCAACATACAAGACCCAGTCAGAGCATGAACTGATACAAATGACAGATACAGATACACTCTGTCAACTTTAGCAAGAAAAACTGTCAAGAGCAGAGGCATGGTGATCTCATACCTTTTTCTAGGACAGGCCTCAGAAAAAATGCTGATAACTAAAAGCAAATGGAAGGTAGGTTATGATTCCAAAGTTCAAGGAACAGACAGTTGCCAAGCTATGTAACCCTAGGCTACAGAGAGTACAATCTTTATTGATTTCAGACGTACTCTTGCAATGCTTTACATCATTTCCCAGTGTTTGAAGAATCTCATAACACTCGGAGACATTGGGGAATTCCAAAACCTCTATGCAGCAAATGAAACACCGACCACTTACTACATAAATATTAAAATTTTTCTGTACGAAACGCAGTAAATTGATTAACACAATCCAGTGCTGTTATGGTATCACCTTCAGGCTGAAAACTTGCAAAAATGGAAAATAACCAAAATAAAAACTGAAAATGATGAATGAAACTGGTGAAGATTTTCTAAGAATGAAGTCACTTGACGCCACTGAAATATCAGTGGTTGGGAATATGATGACACCCACTGATGTCATCTGAACCTCAGTGGGTGACGGTCAAAGAGAGTGGTGGTACTGCACTTCTTCTTTCACAAAACACTGCACATAATTATATACTTTACTCATTCAAAATTTCCAAGCTGGAATGTTTCCAGTCTCCCCAAATTAAATAACTCTGTAAGACTGACCTTGGAAACTGGAAAGCTGACACTCGTTCTGATAAGTGATGAGAAAGGCTGTGCATCAGTTAGAAAAAGTCTATTTAAAAAACAGCGGTAAAAGGTCTAAAATATCATGAAAAGGGGCTTGGTTAAAGATCTTGACTAGCTGGTCATTCAAGGTTAAACTTCTGAAGGCACAAAAAAGGAAGTTATTTCAAGTTGAACCCCATGCAAAAATGGCAGAAAAAACATTCATAATGGGGACTGCTCAAAGCTATGACAATTTCTAACATAAATTTCTAGATGGCAATAGGTCTTCATAACTACTGCAGTCAATTTAACTCAAAACCTGACCCAAAACTTCCTATCTTAATTCAGGAAGCTTAAAGTCGACTGCAGTGCTGGAACGGATTCTAAAATTGAGGCCACAAGCCTAGTGCCAGGACCTGAGGTCACTCAGCACTGAAAGGTAAATTGAGCATAAAAAGTTTTGACGTGTGTAACTGGAGAAAACCCTCACAGTTGCACAATGAAACAATTGTTAGATGGCGAAGAGTAAGACAGAAGAGAGAACATGAACAGACGTACATAATAAAAGGAATGAAAGGGGTGCCAGCTAGGGGTTGAAGGGACACTACACAGAAACTTAAGTAATGCCTACATTGAACCGTGCGAGGTGCACTGACAGCAGTACCACCCTACATGGGCTGACTACAGTGCAAAGAAGCACATCCAAATGACACCCTCAAAGTCCTTGCTTAGTGGCAAGATTGTTAAGGTAAGAAATTGTATTAAGATTAAGGAGGATTTGAAAGCCACCAATCAGAATCTAAATAACAGGAAAAAGATATATTATTCTTGCATGTACATGTGTGCTTAGACTCAAGTTAGCTGACTGGTTAGGCAGGGTTGTGGTGTCACATGGAATTGGACTGTACAATGTGGATAGTTTTCAAGTGATTAGTATATATAAGGCTTTAGGTGATTGCTGTAGCATTCTAGTTACTTACTATAGCCTCGTTGGCAGTAAAGCGCTCCTTTGAAAGGCTCCACAGGTCCGACAAATCCACAACATGGAGTTATTAGTGAGAAATATTGCACCAATTCTGGAACGCAACTGCGGCACCCTTTCTTATTTCTGAAAGTAAAAATAGTACAGTATTAAAATGAAGTTCACCACAGATATTTCACCAAACCAGAAAAAATAATGACACCTAATTCATATACAGGCCCATAAAACTACAAGTACAAGCTCTCTCTCTCTCTCTCTCTCTCTCTCTCTGTCTGAATGTCAGTATAAACAAAGACAAATTGAGATTTCAGCGAAAACCTTCCCAGCAAAGAGAGACTATGTTGGATTTGTACGGGTCTACTGATATACCAAAAAGGGGTGGGGGGTGGGTTGGGGGGTGTCTCTTCCACAACGTTTCAACCTACAGTACTTCAAAAGCATACTTACAGTAGGGGAGCCTATTTCACATTTCACTTAATTAATTCATAAACGTACTTACTAAATTCACAAATGTAATCACAAATAAATAATGACGTTTACACTTGAATGCTACAAGAGATTCAACTCTTACCAGCAAAATTCAAATCATTTGTAAATTGTTTTTTGCACACTGAAACATAGCAAAGACCAAACTTTGTTAAAACTAGGTAAAAACATTATATATATATATATTTTTTTTAACTTGGAAACTTTCATTTAATGAACAATTTTTGAACTAGAGAGAAAATAACAGACCTATTCAACATCCCCACTTGCTATGTTAAACAAAGGGAGGTGGAGTGAGAAATGTGTCTAGACAGGCCTATACACTACACTATATGGCAACATAAAGAAAGATTCAAGTACAGAACATATGACAAACATTGCTGAATAAGCATAATCAACGTTAAATTACATAAACTTTAGAAAAGGGTGTTTGAATGTACCTCCAAACAGCAGCAGCTGGATGAGACTATGAATATGGTATGAATCATATGTGGCATAAAAAATCCAGGACTGTTGTGGACAACACAGTACAGAGGGGCTATATGGCATTAAGAACCCAAGACTGCTGTGGACAACATGGTACAGAGGTTATTATGTGGCATCAAGGACCCAAGACTGAACTATCCAGGACAGGGGCTATGTAGCACCAAGAACCCATGACTGTTGTGGACAACATGGTACAGAGGTTATTATGTGGCATCAAGGACCCAAGACTGAACTACCCAGGACAGGGGCTATGTAGCACCAAGAACCCATGACTGTTGTGGACAACATGGTACAGAGGTTATTATGTGGCATCAAGGACCCAAGACTGAACTACCCAGGACAGGGGCTATGTAGCACCAAGAACCCATGACTGTTGTGGACAACATGGTACAGAGGTTATTATGTGGCATCAAGGGACCTGACGTCCCAAATCTTAGGATACACCTACAGTTTCTCAAGGGCAAGAATGATCTGCACTATTGCTGGGACGCTACAGAATCCTTGAGGCTTGGATGCTGGCCAGTTGTCAGAAGGGAGTTCAAGTCAATATGATGACACGAGTAAATTATTCAGATATTCAGAAATTATGGCCATGCCCTCCATCCACTGTGCAGTAACCAGCCTGCCCAAACTGGGTCATCATAGATGCCTAATCTGTTGCCTCATTGCGACCACCAAACAAGAAAGCGCAGACGTCAGCTGTGTCAGTCTCTGTACCAGGATCAAGGTCTTCCAAAGCACACACTTGCTCTTTTCTTAATAGGGGCCTGCTAATGCACAACTTTTGCTTCTCTTCATTGACTGAATTCTTGATTTCATTGTATTTTCACTCTTTTGACAAAGTAGATTTGGTTACTCTACTGTACACACATTTGACTTTCCAATTTCTCATGCTGGTATTCAATGGTGTGCAAGCTCACTTTTCAATTCCAGGGACTTTTGCTTCATTCCATACAAACACAAAATGCTGCAAGTTTTGAATTTGAAACTGCATGTCAAACCAGCCTTGAAGAAAATGCTGCCTGTGAAGCTGGTATGAACAGGGCAATGCCAGCAGCTGCAATGAAGTCAAAAGACTGCTGGATGCACTGACATGGCCCATACTACACTCGGCAATGAAAACGTGGCACTTACAAAGAAGAGGGAGACTACTTTGAAAGCATGTGACAACAAATGAGTTGGTTTGATGAAATTTAGGCTGCCAAGTCAAGCACTGGGATGCTCTTGGCCATTCAGCACTCAAGAGAAAAGAGGCAGTTAGTCAGCTGGACAACAAGACGAAGCAACCTAGAAAATCAAGGAAATGAACTACAACGATCCAAAGGTGGAACTGGAAGAAAACTCCCACAATTGCTAAGAAGTAACAATTAAGAAAGGCTGAAGAGTAGAATTGGTGAAGGGAAGCTGAAATAGAGGTCATGTCAAAAGCTAAAATGTGGGTGCAGCTGGAGGCTGAGATGAAACTGAATACACCCCTGAATAACGCCTACAGGGCACCACATGAGGTGCATTGAAGGCACTATCCTCCAGCAAGGGTGGCTACTAATAGGATTCAGGGCGAGCGCGAGAGAAACGTTTCAAGAATGAAGAGGGGCAGCTCCTCCTCCTCAGCTGGTGGAAAACAGACTGTGGTTGCAAAGACCTCCATGGTTTGGGTGAGAGATGACACACACTCAGGAAGAATGATCAAATGATACCAAAGAAATAACCGACTTGTGCCTCAAGTCTGTTCACTGTACTGACTGCATACACTGGCTAGTTACTATACCTAGATAGATAAATAGATAAGTAGACAGAATCTAGAATTTAGGCCAAGGCCAAGTGCTGGGACCTACTAGGTCTTTCAGTGGTGAAAGGGAAACTGACTGTAAAAAAGATTCAAAGGTGTAACAGGAGGAAAATCTTTTGCAGTTGAAGAAGCACCATGAATCAATTGTTGGGAGAGGGTGGAAAGTAAGTTGGAAGAAAGAGAATATGAACAGAGGAACAGTAAGAGGAATGAAAGATGTTGCAGCTAGAGGCTGCAAACAACCTTAAGGGATGACTATAGTGTACCACGGGAGGTTTACTGATGGCACTGCCCCCAGGACTCAGCTGATCCTGACTCCCTTTGACGATATCAGTCACCAAGTCTCAGCAAGTCCTGTCTGTCCCAGAGCCACAGAAGTGATGGGCAACATCTGACTTGAAATGCTCTCTGTGAAGTCACTTTTCATGACATGGCACTCATTCTTGTGTCATTTGAAAGCAGATCACTTGTACTTGGACAAACATCAAGGCAGCAAGTTGAAAACAGACAGAAATGCTGCTGCTGCGTCAGTGCATCAAGAATGACTTTCAGTTTTGGATTTGGAGTGATGCATTCAATGGCACTCAGTGATCCAAAAGATGAATAGAGACCCTATATATACTCAACACAAAATGACTGACATCGTGATTGACGGACCTAATGCACTCTCTCCTCATTACACTGACTACACTTTTATTTCACTGACCTTCTGCACGATATTAATGCGTGCGTCTAACAGTCAGAGACAGGAAAAGGGTAATTTTCTCCCCTTGCCATCCCTGCTTTCCTGTACAGAACCTGTAAGAAAGACATTTCCATTTGTTCATTTTATGAAGAACAGAAAAATGAAAAATAGTGAAGCTAATTAGTCTTAAGCTTGAGTTACATGCAAAATGTCCAGTATTACTGCAGTGTCTTTAATATAATTATCAATATTATTATTATTATTGTTATCCAGGAGGTGAAGAACCTATTCGTATGGAACGAGAAGCCCCCCAAAGGGGCCGTGACTTGAAATTCAGGCTTCCAAGGAACATTGAGGTTTTCATTTGAAAGAAGTAACAGAAGGTAATGGGAACTACAGAGAGAGGAGATCAATGACAAAAGAAAAAATAATTCAATAAATGAATCAATACATAAAAATGTCTGAATATTATTGTTACTGAACCTACGGAAGAGATAAAAGGAAGGCAGCACTCCTGGTTTAGTAAGAAGTGGCTGATCCCAAGCTAGAACTTGTTGTGCATTCATTGCTCTTATTATTCATGTATCAAGTACACAGTTTAACCTGACCACTAAAAAAAATCCAGGCTAGTACCCTAGGCTGTGGCACATCACCCAATGCCCCCACCCCACCACCTTAATGGAAATTTTTGCTGCAGCTGCTGAATCATTATTTTCTAAATCTAGATAAGTGGCTGGGTCACACTCCCTCTGCAATGGCCAGAACAGATCAGACCAGCTCAGTAATTGGTGCACTGACACTGCCACTTCCAGTCAGCAGCTCTTGGGGTTACGGTACACCGCTTCTGCACCTCACATTAGGGTTTTTCACAGGACTGCTTTCATGCACACATATTTGCTAAAAACTGTTTAAAATTCCTTAGAGTCACTTTTGTTTACAAGAGAGTCCCTCGCTTTTAGAGGTGAGGTCTTCCTCCTTAACATTAGAGGTCTTGACACCAGGGTAGGTATTTAGTTAATCTTCATAGTTCTAGGAGAATATGATAACAGATTTGATCCCGTAGGGGGTTTAGTGCTGCCAGTGCACCTAACACTGTGCACTGTAGGCCATGCTTAACATTCTAAACTACAAGAAAAAAGCCTGTGGATCAAGGTTAACTTGATGGTGTCAGCTGAAACATAACACTGTAAGCCTACAGGAACTAAACTAGCCTAAGGTACATAAGGACAATCCTTTCAAAGGCACCAGATTGGAAAAGGCCAACCCCACGTACGGTTCCCTACACAAGCAACTATATACCTTACACAGATGGTTCACCTCAAAAGGGAATGATAAGAACAGTTCTCAATCCCTTATCTACACAAGTCACTCATACAAAATGTACCATAATTGAGCATTTCATGCAAACACCTTGACCATTATATCAGGCACCATTCTGAAGAGACAATCCAAGATGCCTCAGGAAAATAATTCCAGACCTTCAGAGTCCTGTCTGTGATGTACCTCCCTTCTGATCAAGCCAAGCCTCAGATAGTTTCAGTTCTTAACAATGTCTAAGTTGACTCAATAATGACATACAAAACTACCTTTTGAAAATGTTGAGACTTGCAATAACAACTCTATACAAATTTCAATGTCATTTTTATTCAGGTTCACCTTGAGGCATACAAGCAATTCCTCCCAGACTCCCTTTTCATAGCTGGTCAGGGTGAGTGAGGCCCTTCCAGAATGACAAAGAACAAGTCACTTTTCAAATTCCAAATTGTCAGGTTTCCAAGGTTGAACAAGGGTCATCAACTGAAGGACTTCTGCCCAAATGATGTGGAGGCTGAAACAAGGCCAGCTGGAGAAGTAAGACAGGGGGGGGGGGGTGAGAACAAAGGCAACAAGGAAAGTCAGGGACCAAAGGTGTTGCAGCTGAGGCCATCCAAAGTCATATATGCAATATGTGGCAACCTTTATGAAAACACTTCACAGGTGATGTTACACTCTGTCAAACATTTCAGCTCCAATACAAAAGCTACAATGGACTGTTATTCTTCCTAGGAAATTATGGACGGCAACAAACTGCCACCTGTGTAAATAGTGGGTTTATGAATCTTTTATTGAATGAAATTTTGGCTGTCAAGCCAAGCACTGAAGGGGCACTTTTGTCCATACAGCAATCACATGCAAGCAGGGAGCTGCAGAAGCTGGACCGCAGTATGGAGAGATCCAGAAGAAATAAGATGAAAGACAAAGATCTAGAGGCAGAATAGGGAGAAAACCCTCACGTGCACTATGAAGTCAGTCTGAGGGATTGGACAGCAACACTGAAGAAAGGAAGCAGGAATGGAGGTAAGGTCAAAAGGTCAAAGACAAAACAGTGGGTAAGGCTAGGAGCCTCAGGGACACTGCAAACAACCTTCAGTAATGCCTGGTGTGCACTAGCACCCTCAGGGGTCAAATACTGTACAGGGTTCAACATATCCTTTATCCTTGGTTCATCACAGCTCAATAAAACTTGTGGGTCCCTTTCTTTCTTCCCAAACTAACTGTTGCATAACCAATACATGAAAACCTTCATCACCTTCGTCTTTCCCACAGGAGAACCATAAAAAAGGAACAGAGCAAATACCATATTGTGGAAGGTGGTCCAGCAGTAAACGTGTATCGTATGCTACATCTCTTGCTGCCAACTGGTTTCACACCATCAGGTTTTGGAGTTTCTCGGCACAACTCTGGAAAAGACACTCAAGTTACTAAAGGAAATTTCAAGACAATTTCAGCATTCTAAAGTTAACAACATCTACTTTTATTATAAGTGTATTGAATCTCTACCAGATTAAGCTGCAAACCCAATCGAGTATTTCACACATTGATGTATATTTAGATGATTACGCATTGGCTTCTTTACACTCTAGCATAAGCTGCCTACACTGTGGCTCTTCCTGAATCCTGTCAACAGTGCTCAAGATATGTCTGACAGCACCTGTGGACTGGGATCTGGTCAGTTGGTCAAATACTTGTTGGGGAACATGAGGTCAGGTGGGCCATAGTGCCCTACATCAGGTTACTTTAGATCTAGATGTGTTCTGTTGGCTATGAAAAATGACTAAGAACAGAGGTCAACCAATGGCACATAACAACCTTAGTTCCTCCACCAATGAGTGCAGCTCTTCCCCATCATAAACTTAACAAGTTAACTGCAGACCAGAGGGTACAACTATCTCAGAAATGGCTCAAACAAAATCTTCATATGACCAGGTGTGTGAAACCCACCTCTAACAAGGTCAGGGCACAATACCCTAGGTAAGGTTAGGTTGGGATGCATTTGCTTTACTGACAATTTTTTGGAAAAAAAAAAAAACTGCTTAACCTATGAGCCGTGGGTCTGCTGTTGCTCCAACTTAACCTTGTTACAATTTTCCTCTGTCATGAAAATACAAATCCTTTGGGCCAGTCCTCTGTTCAACAAACAACGGCCCCGTCAGTCACAGTATTTTAGCCCCCTCAAACAATTACTTTAGCCCTGTCCAACAAAACATTTTAGCCCTATCAGACACACTATTATAGCCCTGTTGAATGCTACATTTTAGCAACTGTCAAACAATACATACTTAGCTCTGTTGAACACAACAGTTTAGCCCCTGTCAAATACAATATTTAGCCCTGTTGGATAATAGGGTATTCAAGTCCTCTCTAACGTAGTCCCTCAGCCCTGTCAGACAATACATTTTGAGACCCCATCAACACACTGGTTTCACCTCAGTCAATCAAAAGGGCTGACTGGGAACCTTGGGGTGGAAACTGTTTCAGAAGGGGAAAAAAATATGTCAAACCTCCACAGCATGAAGGGCCAAGGGCTACTAGCACCCCCGAGAGTCAGGTTAGGGCACAATGCCTCAGGTCAGGCTAAGGGTAGAACTATACAGTGGCTCTGCGGCTGTGGCTGCCTTCCAACTTAACTTTTTCTACAGGTTTTTGGTTGTTATTTATGAATTTACCTTTCATTTTTGGTGCTCTAGTGTAATTAACCTGTAATTAGCCCCTGTAGTCCATCCAACAAGGGGTTTCCAGACGCGATCTTCACAAGACAGAGCGTGGCTACGTCTGTTTCGGACGGTTCATATCCAGTGTGGCCAGTGCAGTACCTTGGAAATTGGTTTTTTCAACACTTTTAGGGCTTCTGGCACTGGCCCTGAGCATTTGTTTCTTGTCGGCCACATGGAATGTCCCTTCGCCGTGTTTAGTACTGGCCCGGGGGGGGGGGGGCAGTACCCATACCTTAACAAGTTATTGCGCTTGCCGGATGGGATATGAACCGTCCGAAACAGATGTAGCCGTGCTCTGTCTTGCGAAGACCGCGTATGGAAACCCCTTGTTGGGTGGACTTCAGGGGCTAATTACAGGTTAATTACATCCGACCCCCCAAAAATAACGTTAAATTGTATATAATCAACCAAAATACTAGAAGAAACTGCCTTTTCTCGCTAAATACTCGCCGTGTATCTATTACTTAGATCTACCTTATATTCAGAAGATGAAACCTGACCTTCTCACAGGGAAGAAGAAGAAGAAGAAGAAGAAGAAGAAGAAGAAGAAGAAGAAGACCCCAAAGGGGCCACTCACTTGGAATTCCTCTGGAAGCTTCCACAGAATCTGATGAAGTGTTGATGAAGAGGAAGGGCTTATAAGAGGAGGTCAAGGGAAATACTCTACACAAGGATGTATCCTACAATTTGGGGACCCGCAGTGGGAAAGATTGGGGGGGGGGGGGGCAGAAAAGAGTAAAATGAAGACCTTCAATCCCAATGACAGTTCTCATTCAGGTGAAGGCCAGTTCGAGGAATGTCTTCAGACTCCCACCTGGCAGAATAATAATAATAATAATAATAATAATAATAATAATAATAATAATAATAATAATAATAATAATAATAATAATGATAATAAGAGGCCTGTGGCCGATTTTCAGGGAGACAAGGAGGAGGCATCAACGGCCACTACACTCAAAATGACTTGAGAAAAACGACGCTTATTCCATCACTTGCCTTTGCTGAACGTCTTCGTCCAAGACATTACCGTAAATCCGAGTCATTTCACTCAGGAGAGCCCCCACCTGCCTTTGGAGGACCGGAGATAATTCGGCCTCGCAATAAACCGCTCTGGAATGTCCCAGGGGAAGGAGACGGCAGGTCACGTGATCTGGGTTCCAGTAATGTCGTCGAAGATTTGGGTGGAGGACCTTTAGGTACCATTTCTCCTTCATCTTTGGACATTTAAAAATATCCTTCAGATATTTTGTAATGGGAGATTTTATTTAGTTGAAATTCATGGCATTTTGCATAATTTTAATGTTACAGTGTTGGTTTCGTGTGTGGAACAATGGCACCGCATAGATGGGAGTTGACAGAAAACCCCAAACAAACAAAGCATGACAGCAGCGTTCGAGGTTGAAATAAAATTGTTGTGGTTCATCGTTGAACCGGCTTTTCACACCTTCATTTGATCTTACTTTTTTTTTTAAAGTAAAACGAACCTTCTTTCACTCCAGAGTGACTCCTGCACTCTTCTTCCTCTGTATCAGTCATATCATAGTAATAAATTCCACTCGTATGTTGCACTCAACAGTGAAATCCACGATTCAAATGACGAGTTCGAGAAGATTTCAGTCACTGAATATGAAAGTATCTTTCAATTGTCATTATCAGTGGTTTCATCCTTAGAATACCTGGCTTATTTTACCTAAATTTGGGTAAATCGACCATAAATCTTACTCAAATTAAGGTAAACGACTTACCTGAGGGGATATAATAGGATGTATTAGGATATATATGAAGACATATCAGCCTATAGACTGTGGTTTTTTTTTTTTTACAACAATTTGCCTTTTTTGCCCAAATTTAGGTAAATCGATGATAAACCGTACTTCATGTAAGGTAAAGGCCTTACCTTGAAGGTTACATGAGGCTATATTAGGGTATATGGGGATATGTTAGCCCAGAGATTCAACTCAAACCTTGAACATTAATATCCTCTTTCACCCTGAAAATGATTGGCTTATTTTACCTAAGTTTAGGTAAATCGATGACGTGTACTTGAATTAAGGCAAAGAACTTACCCAAAGGTTATAATAGGATAAAAGAGGACATATAAGAGGATATGTCAGTCTTTCATTGCTCATTTCTCTTCAGTCTTTGCTTGTTTCACATGGTGCCATATGTACGGTTATGTATATGTATGTGTATATATATATATATATATATATATATATATATATATATATATATATATATATATATATATATATATATATATGTGTGTGTGTGTGTGTGTGTGTGTGTGTGTGTGTGTGTGTGTGTGTGTGTGTGTACTTCAAATGGAAGTTGAAGTTTCATAGTGAAAATATCCTTTTATTTCAGTTTCTTAAGAAAATCTAAAATGTTCTTTCCCACAAATGAAAACATTTTGCAAATTTTCCCAAAATTTTACAGATTTCTGCAAAAATTAAGCAAAACTGCTTCCGTGAATTCGATGCAGAGTAAATTCAGTATCACAGCAAATTCAAAGTCGCAGTGAATTCGATGCAGAGTGAATTCAGTGTCACAGGCCATCGGTGTCAGGTGAACTTATTCTATTAATAGAGTTATTTTATAACAATACTGTAAGAAAAACTTTTTAATAATAATAATAATAATAATAATAATAATAATAATAATAATAATAACAGAGTTGCCTGGTATGGTTGGGATTTGCATGGTTGGGATTGGGATTGATTTGGTTGGGACTGGCATGATTTGGATTGGGATAATTGGGATTGGTCTGATTGGGATTGGCATTACGGGTTTTTGGATTGGTATGATTGAGATTGACATGTTTGGGATTGGGATTGCCATGACTGGAATTTGGACTGGCGTGATGGGGATTGTGAATGGTACTGGCATAGTAGGGATTGGGATTGGCATGGTGGGGATTGAGATTGATTTGGGTGGGATTGGCATGATTTGGATTTGTACTGACATGATTGGGGTTGGTGTGACTGGGATTGGCATTATGGGTATTTGGATTGGTATGACTGGAATTTGGATTTGCATGACGGGGATTGGTCTGACTGGTATTTGTATTGGCATTATGGGGATTGGGATGGGTATGTTTGGGATTGGCATTGATTTGGTTGGGATTTGCATGATTAGGATTTGGACTGGCATGATGGGGGATTGGTCTGATTGGAATTGGCATGATTGGGATTTGGATTGACCTGATGGGGATTGGTCTGATTGGGATTGGTATTGGCATTATGGGGGATTGAGATTGGTATGATTGGGGATTGGAATTGGCATGGTTGGAATTTGGATTGGCATGATTGGGATTTGGACTGGCATGATGGGGAGTGCTCTGATTGGGATTGGTACTGTCATTACGGGAGTTTGGATTGGTATGATTGGGATTGACATGGTTAGGGATATGATTTATGTGATTGGGACTGGCATGATTGGTATTTGGATTGGCATGATGTGGATTGGTCTGATTGGTATTAGCATTATGGGTATCGGGACTGGTACTATTGGGATTGGCATGGTTGGAATTGGGATTGATTTGATTGAGATTCACATGATTGGGATTAGGATTGGCATGAAGAGGATTGGTCTGATTGGGATTGGGTTTGATATGATTGGGATAATTGGTACTGGCACGATTTGGATTGGCATTGTTGGAATTGGTCTGACTGAGATTGGGTTTGAAATGATTGGTATAACTGGGATTGGCACGAATTGAATTGGTATTGTTGGGATTGGTATAATTGAGATTGGCACGACTGGGATTGACACGATTGGAATTGGGATTGGCATGGCTGGTATTTGAATGATTGGGATTGGATTAACAATGCAGACAAATATGCGGAGGAGGAATGTCAGCAAGCTTCGGGGAAAAATAGTCAGCAAAAAACGTCAGCAATCGTCGCTGACACTCGCAACCCTGGCGTCAGCACAAAGCGTCTGAGAAACATCAGAAGAAAACGTCAGCAAACACAGCGAAAACATCAGGAGAACGTCAGCAAGTGTCAGCGAGACGTCAATGGTCTGGTTAAACTAAGGTATAGCCTACTTAACTTTGGAGACAAACAGTTACTATTATTAATTAACGTCTACAGCCAAAAAGCAGCCGATAATAATAGCAATAATAGTCAAAATAATAACAGTAATAATAACAGTAACTCTGAGAGTCAAAATAGTAAAGAAAAAAGATAGATGAAGGTGAGGAGAAATGGCGAATAATAAAACATAATGAGGACGAACTTGCTGTTGGAACGAGAGTTTAAATGGCCGCCCTCGTGAGGGAGGAGTTCCAAATGAAAGGGAAAGTGAGAGAAGTGAGGGAAGGGTGTGTGCGTGCGTACGTGTGTGTGTGCGTACGTGTGCGCACGCACACGCATGTACGTTTCTACGAGCGAGCGGACGTCGAGGCGTGTGCGTGCTTACCTGAATGTGTGTGTGTGTGTGTGTGTGTAGGGGAGGGTGGGGGGAGAGGCTAAGAGCAGCTGAGCAGAGGAGAGCAAGCTGCCGACGGGAGCTCAGTGACTCAGTCAGTCAGACTCAGTAGTCAGTAGGTCGGTAGTGGCCGTCGGGAGAGAATGTGTAATGTTTGGCTCAGAGTTTCAGAGGATAGACCGATGTCTCACTGTGTAGTGTAAATGGAATTAAAGCTGTATTGTTGTCGCTTTTATATTATTTCATATTCCTATTTTTTATTAACGATGATTCCTAGTTAAGCAAAGAAACAAATTCATGAGCTTTAATGTATTCAAAAGATCATAAAAATATGTGTGAGAGAGAGAGAGAGAGAGAGAGGTTAAGAATAAAATAATTACCTTAACTCTACAGCCATCTGTGGCATTCCTCCTCCCCCTCCCCCCTCCCCTTAGCTGTCAAAATGAAGAGTCCATTGTTGCGGACATAAAAAAGTTACTTTTATCAATACAAAAAGGCCAGAATAGACACTAACATCTTTCAGCGTCCACGACAGCAGAGTATGGAGTAGGATTTCTCTCCCGGGATCCCGCCATTTTCCGGGGGTTAAACAATCCCGGGATTTTTCTCATTGTCCCGGGATTTTCCGGGACAAACTATTGGAAGTTGAAATTGAATGGTCTTCCTTTTAGTATAAAATTATGTTTATTTTTTTATCAACTGTAAAAAATAATGGTTAATTACCAAGTTGAAAATCATCATAAATTTCGTACTAAATATTACCTACAGACAGTGCCCTTAATTTTACTTTTACTGATATAAAATTGTTTTTCATTTTGTTATATTATCAACTGCAAAAAAGACATTCATTTTAGTTTTGTAAAATCAGAAAAATATATAACTGAATGTACTCAAAATTTGTTTTCATTTCCACTAACATTTCAGTAAGTAGTAATAAAAGAAAATACCAATAAGCATATACATAATATTATACGGTGTTATACTAAAGTTGTACATATATTTTACGGACAATTAAGGACTGATTCATGAACGAGCCGCCTTAAGTAAAGCACTCTGACTACAAACATCAGCATTTATGAAGAACTCTTTATATTATACTGTACATTGTGAGCTACTTTCATTAATATTATGTATTTACGATTCCATATTATAATTAATTATTAAATGACAAACTGTCACTCCAACTGAAAAGTCAACAGACAACAAACCCTAAGGCTTTGCTGGGTGAACAGCTAGTTAAGAAAAAATTAAAGAGAGAAAGACAGTAAAGTGCACATGAGTGTACTCTCATGCAGATAACTCGAGTAAAAGGGTAATGGAATACCACAGTACAGTGGCTATGGCACTACCCTATACTTGAAAACAATGGTTATATGGTTAAAAGCCAGAGTAGCATTAACAAAAATGAGTCATAAAGGCAATTCGTAAAAAAAAATAAACATCCCGGGAAATCCTGGGATCCCGGGATAAGATGAAATTTTATCCCAGAATCCCGGGACAAAGACATCCTCCCAAAATGAGAAACCCTAGTTTGGGGGATGCAGCCAATGCCAGGGAAGAGGGGAAAACACCACGGAAAAAGTCCTTGTGTCAAGCTGAAGTCAGGGTCGAGGTCTTGCATACGAACACAGCATTCGTCTTTTTTTTCTGAGCCACCCTGTCATTGTAGCCTCACACAGGCACTCACTCGCCCTGTAGTGCAGCACTAGCCTCGCACAGGCCACAGTGAGCCAAGAGCTGATTTGATATAAAAGAGAAAAAAAAAAAAGGCCTCACAAGAAGCCGTCATTTGTAGGGGTCCGTGCAAGGCTAGAAGGCAAATCTTACTCAGTTCAGTGGACTGGAAAGGCTTCTTCCGTTTTCTGTCCTGTCTCTTTCCAGTTCCAGATCCCTGGAGGAGAGGCAACGGGAGTTCCTTCTTCAGGGACTCTGGGACTGACTCCAAGGATGAACGAACCTTTGTCGATTCTCTGGAGGAGAAGAAACCAGAGTCAAAAGGCGCCTGAAATCCGAGAGACGAGAAACATGAATTTCTCTCTCTCTCTCTCTCTTAGAAACTTCCCCGAGTTTCTTTTCCTACTTTAGTGGAAACGACAAACCAAAAGTAAATAGATCTATAAACAACAGAGAGAGAGAGAGAGAGAGAAAATTTGCAGAATGGTTCCACCCCGAGAGGACTGGGATTACCTCGATCAAAGAGAGAGAGAGAGAGAGAGAGAGAGAGAGAGAGAGAGAGTGTGTGTGTGTAATATTATTCAGCAACTATTTAAAACTGATACATTCAGGACATAGGTCTAGCGTCCGTTCAACAGTCACGACATTTGCAGCCGTTGTTTCCGAAAGACCAAAATAAATCTGCAACAGTGGATTGGTTTATCCTCTGGAGTTCCTTAGAATGTGGGTTTATATAATTGATAACAAGAGAGAGAGAGAGAGAGAGAGAGAGAGAGAGAGAGAGAGATAGGAGGTAAAACAAGCGAAATCGCGACAGCTTTCAGTTTGGACACAACTTTCCGGTATAAACCCGAAAGCGTAAGAGAGGCGTATGCGTACCCATCGCCATGTCTATTCTCACCCCTATTACCCGTCTGACAAAAAGGTTCCTTTTTTCTTCTTTAATCACAGCGACGATACTTTCGGTCTTTCTTTCTCACGAAGTGACTCTCGTCATCTGTCAACTATTCGTTCTTTTTGACGAATAGTTCTCTACAAAGTTCTCTCCCTCTCTACATACATACATACATACATACATACATAAGCAGTGGCAATATGAGAGAAATAAAAGGATATAACCCAAGCGACAAATAAAAGAGCTATATAACGATGCCCCTCATCGCCCCATGCCCGTCTGAGGAATGATTATATTGAATGACAAAGCCCCGAGGTTTATTTATAATAATAATAACAACTGCGCCATTTCTTGGGGCAGACGAAGCAGCCTCAGTCTGGGATTCGCAACGGAACCTTTTCTTTTTAACTGAGAGAGAGAGAGAGAGAGAGAGAGAGAGAGAGAGAGAGAGAGAGAGAGAGAACTGGGATGAATGCTTCCTTCAGCGACCACTGCAAGTACAGATTTTACGGAGATTTCTCCCAGAGATGAAAATGAATGTCGCCATCAATGCTGTGCTCACAGGAGTAGGTCTAGCTCTTGAGGCTCCTCACTCGCCGCCTCCTGCTGTGACAGTGCACAGTTGAGCCGGTTTCGGAATCATGGACAGGAATTGATTGATTGAATGATTGATTGATTGAGCACTGTGGCCCAACACTGTAAGAACTGCAAGTAACAGACACAGACACCGGAATAATAACTGTATACTGATTTGAACAAATATTCCTACAATATATAACGTGACGGAAACAACTATGTATACCTTAGGGCTGTTGGTAATGAAGCCCTCCTATATTCTTTCTCTCTCTCTCTCTCTCTCTCTCTCTCTCTCTCTCTCTCTCTCTCTCTCTCATATGAAAGTCACTATGTGAACCGAAAAGAACGAATAGCTTCTACATTCTGGTGTACATACAGCCACATTAACCACGAGACAATCCAATCAATCAATGAGTCCATCAACTTGTGAGAAGGTCTGTCCTGCCCACCACAACATAGGTCTATCTGGGTCTGCTCCTTCTCCTCCTCCGCTTTCTCTCCGAAACCAACCTCAATCATCGCCTCCTGTTGCTCTTCTCTTTGAGCATAATAACCCCGGATGGCAGTGAGGTGAAACCTCCGTTGAACCTCACCGGGTTAAATCAAACCGGATTCGACAGAGCTGTCGCCATATCAAGTTTGGTTCTGAAGGGAAAAAGAGACTTAGTCTCAATTTATTTCATCGTCTGATTTAGGAATCGTAGGTCTAATATCTCGCGTCGTCATCATTATCTCTCTCGCTGTCATTGCACGGCAACCCCACCCCCACCCCCAACCACCCATGGTTCCCGATGCTCCAGTGGCTCTGACTTCGTCTTCCGTCGTCATCTACAAGAGTGTGACACAAAGCAGTCCTTACTCTGTTACTTAATGAATTCTTTCCCAGAAACACGATAATCGGGATCGAACTCTTGCATACGAGCGCCATGTTGGTATGGTTTCTTTTTTTCTGAGCCACCCCGTCTTTGTAGCCTCGCACAGGCACCCAACCACCGTTTGGTCTGGGACTTCTAGCCTCGAACAGCCTCAGTGAGCCCAGAGCTGATTTGAATTAAAGAGAAGAAAAAAGCCTCGGGAGAAGCCGTCACCTGTAGGGGCAGGAGCGAGGCTAGGGAGCAGATCTCATAGAGACTTCCGTCTTCTGCTGTGTCTCTTTCTCTCCGTCTCTCTCTCTCTCTGTTCCAGTTCCAGTTCCCCGGAAGAGAGGCAACAGGAATTCCTCCTCCTCCTTCTTCTTCTTCTCCTCCTTGAAGGGCTCTGAGGCTGATTCCATGGAATGAAGATGGACGGGGGGGGGGGTGTAGGGGTGATGACGTCATCAAAAGAGTGATTATTAATAAGAGAAAGAGACTATAATAGAGTGGACAATGATGACCCCAGAGAAGGCAGTTGGAAAGAAGAGCCCACAGAGACACACTCTCTCTCTCTCTCTCTCTCTCTCTTCCACCAGGGCAGTGCCGATGCCCCAGAATTCCACTACTCAATACCCAGAATTCCCCTGAGTACCCAGAATGTCCCGGAAGTCCCCTGAATACCCAGAATACCCCTGACAATGTGTGTATTGGTATATTGTTCTTTGTGGACTTTTCATGATGAAAAATAAATTTTTTATCAAAAACGGGGAACACGGCCGGGGGGGGGACTTTGAAAAGCTTGAGACGTCGATTTTGTGGTTTTGTTCTTCATATTATCGTGTAAAGTTGTTATGGCGGACAGAGGAAAGGGGTATGTGCCCACAGGAGCTGAAACTACCCCTGTTTATGCTCCCTCCTAGGTAGAGATGACTGCCAAATCCATGACTGGTGCCCCACCACCACCCCCAGCCTTACAGTGACGTATTATTTAGGCAAAAACAGCGTATTTAAAGCAATTCACGATGGTTAATTGCTTTGCCATCATCTAAATCATTACCCACAGGGCATACTGTAAGCGATACCCAACTACAGGGCATAAGGAGAGTTGCCAAGGCAAATTAGTTACCAGACGCTTTGCAAACCTGGACCTAGACCTACCTACTGTATAGGTTCAGTGTCGAAGCCTGAAATCGCCATCATTATCTTTCTATTTGAACGAGTGTGCCGAGAGAATAGTGAATAATTCATTAATTTGTGAATAGTTCAATGAATAATTCATTAACTGATGAATGATTCAAAGAAGAGTGTTACTCAGCCTCTGGGGGCAGGAAAAACAAAATAAAAAGTTAGTGAGGTTTACGCCTTAACAAATTGGTGTAGATTCGATTTCACTTATTAAAATATATATCACTGTAATCCTCATTCAATCCTCTTTCTTGTAAAGTACTGTATATTTACAAAGTCTACCACCGGAAATCAACGAGATATTAAGTATGAAAAGTACAAAAGTAGCCGCAGTCAGCTGACTAGAGTTTACCCGGTAGGATTCTCAACCACGTCATAAAGACCAATATGTCTCACCGGCTTCATGCTATTCTCGCCCTTATTCCTTCGCTTAATAAGGCCGCCTTCTGATCTTCAGGGTCTGTTAGGTTACGCCTCTATGAATCTTCTAATCTCTCTACGCGCTAACTTCTTGTCCCTTTAAGGGCTGATTCACACCTGACACTCACACTCACACTCACGTGCACGCAATTGATCGCGCTCAAATATTCTTTAATGATAAACAGGCAGAGTGTTCAAACCATCCAGTCAATCATTTTCGCTCAACTCCAGTCACGGTCACAGTCAAGCTCACGATCAAAGCCAAAGATATTTTGAACGTGCTCAAACTGGAGCAAGGAAATTATAATGCAGATTAAATGTAGACTTTTTTTGAATTTGTGGACTTGTTTTTTGTTTTTTTGGTAGGGTAATTTCTTGTTTACACTATATGGAACTTTTTTGCTTTTTAAGCAAACTTCTATCTTCAGTTCAAACAGGAAGGTTCGTTTTTTATTTAGCCCTATACTGAGTCCAGAGATGGACAGAATATTTGCATAGCATTTGCGAATATAATTATATTTGATAATAAATTCATTAATTAATTTTGTGGGTTTTTTTTACCTTATACATACAGCCAAACTTTCTCTTGAAGATATCGATTCTCTGAAATAGGTGTCTTCCTTCATTATATCTGATCCAATTTTGGACAAAATATACTCGAATGTCCCTTTTGGCATGCGGAAATAATTAAAGAATTTTTCTTCGTCATCTATAAGATGGGGATATATATAAAGTGTTATATATATTCTGCTTCACTCTTGACTAGCATAGGATGCACCCAAAATCTCCTGCTTTTTCTCTCTCCCTCTTCCTCATCCAGCGCTATGGCTACACCCGCTAATTCCAGAGCCGAAAAATCACACATGGTTCACCGATGCCAACACAAAACAAACTGAGCTCAGGAGAGCTTGAGCGGCATATGTGAACACACCAGTAAAATGAGCTGAGTGAGAGCTTGACCGTGACTTGGGCGTGAGCGTGAGTGTCAGGTGTGAATCAGCCTTAAATGATTTCATGAGGGGTTTCTTTCTCTCTCTCTCTCTCTCTCTCTCTCTCTCTCTCTCTCTCTCTCTCTCTCTCTCTGAAATCATGAGTCGCATGTTGGAAAATGGAAAACACTAGAGAGAGAGAGAGAGAGAGAGAGAGAGAGAGAGAGAGAGCATGTGCTCATTCTGAACTAGGCCTATGTCAGTAGCATAGCCTACAAAGTGTCTCCGAAACCTTTGACAAACGAGAATGAAATTATTGAATATATATTATATATTATATATATATATATATATATATATATATATATATATATATATATATATATATATATATACATACTGTATATATATTTGACGAAGTTGTTTCATATCCAAATTTGATTGAAATAAAAGAATTCAATCATTCCCACCATAAATTATGAAATTACTTTTGATTTCGAATTCGTGGATGAAATTACGAGAAATCATTGACCATTTTTTCGAAATTATATGAAAGTTGCGCAACGATTCGAACGCAGGTGACACCTGCTGAGTTTGTGTCTGAGGTCGATATTAACGGCCAATATTTATTTCCATTAATTTATTATTATTATTATTATTATTATTATTATTATTATTATTATTATTATTATTATTATATGTCAAGTCAGCTTATATAGCAATTCATAAGGGTCATTATTTTCCGGGACATCGCTTTCTCCACTCCGCCCCCCCCCCCCCCGCCATTATGCTCTCTGATGCGTTTTGTCACGTCTTTATGGCATGAATTCCCCCAAAACTCTTTGTTATGTGACTTGACAATTGACTCGTGATTGATAAAAAGCTTTGCCCCAAACCCCCACCCCCATAACCATTTGTATTTGATAAAAAATAAAAAAAATTCATCAATAAACATGAATAAAGATGTAATGGCGTCTATATATTAGTCACGATTCTAAAAAACCTGTGAATAAATATGAATTAACAATTACAACAACAATTCCCCAAAATTAATACTGTCACTCACAGTTCATCAAGATGAATAAAGAGAGAGAATGATAATAAGAGTCCTGAGAAAACTGCGAATAATGATGAATGGAGAAGCAGGTGATTAATGTATAAAGAATATTCATTGAAGAATGTTGAGGCAACAAAAATGGCTCGTGGAAAAAGAAAGGTAGTTTCCCTCACCTGATTGTGAGAAGTTCCTTCCTGCCTCGTCTCTTTTCATTCGAGTAGAAGAAAGTGAGATGCGTCAATCCCTTGACAAGCCGGGGTCATCAACAAGCAGTGGGGGGCGGGGGGGGGGCTAATACTGGAAGGACTGCGCCCGAATTTGCGATTGTAGTGCGCTCGAGGACGACACGAGTCGCCTCACGGCCCACTTCGTCAGAACATTGACGTCACTCTTCCCTCTCGATCCTCCCCTGTCACGACATTGCTGCTTCCTCATTCAGTAACACCATCATCACCAAGGTTATCAGAAGAGGCTCATTGTCATCAGTGTCACTATCATCTGACCGCGATACATCTTCCTAAAAAAGCTGGACCTCTGCCGCAGAGGCCACCGACCCCAGACAGATATTTTTCCCCTTTTGTTTTTTTTCCACACTATCCGGGGGGACGGCCCCCCCCACCACAAACCACACTTCCATAGAATCTACGTTGTCTCAACTCAATACAGCAGCAATACTGTTGCTCGATGACTGATAATATCCTCGTCGTTAGCGATAAAGTTGAAGGAACACGGAAAGGACTTCAACGGACACACAAGAATAACAACAAGAGCGTTGGTCGGCCTGCCACTCACAGCACAACGAGTCTCAAAATAATAGTAATTCTGTATAACGGCCCCTCTGACAAATGCTTCTCAGAGCAGCTGGCCCACTTCATGGCTCCTAACAATATTATCGATAAAGAAATGGACTCTCCAGAAATAGGTGAGTTGTGACTTGCATCAGGGAAAACACTCTTTCGATTAAGAGCAAATCTCGACCGTAATAAAGGTGGTTCTTAGAGTTATTCTTTATCCACATTTTCAATTAAAGAGTGTTTGAGGATTTCGAAATATGAAAGGTAAAATTATTCAGAAATTGTTTGAAGTGAAAGTTGAAATAGGACAGGAACCAATATCATAGACAAAAACTTGTTTGGCTGTTTTTCTTTTTGGGAAATAACCATTAATATTGAATGCTAGATCTCAAACTGTATAATATATAAATATATATACATATATATATATATATATATATATATATATATTATATATATATATATATATATATATATATATATATATATATATATATATATATATATATATATATATATATATATATATATATATACATACATGTATATATGTGTATATATATATACATGTATATATATATATATATATATATATATATATATATATATATATATATATATATATATTTATATACATCTGGAACCAGTTTGATAGACAAAACTTGTTAGATTTTTTGGGTGGATAATAAACTTTGAGGCCCTCACCAGGCCTGCTTCCCCAGCATAGGAAGATAAATATCTTCCTCCGAGGAAACAGCCTCGGGGTGGGACCTTTCCTTTCAAGGCTGCCCTCAAGAGAGTGGCAAACCTTGAGGGCATTTCGGCTTCATCCTTGAAGTTCTTTGGCCCTCTCCAGGCCCGCTTCCCCAGCCTGGCAGGATACCTGCCTTCCTTCGAGGAAGCAGCCTTTGGTTCAGACCCTTCCCTTCAAGGCTGCCCTCAAGAGACTGGCGAGCCTTGGAGGCCTTTGGGCCCCTTCCTTGAAGTTATTGGGCCCTCTCCAGGCCTGCTTCTCCAGCCTGGCAGGATACCTACCTTCCTTCGAGGAAGCAGTCTCTGGGTGGACCCTTCCCTTCAAGGTTGCCCTCAAGAGACTGGCGAGCCTTGGAGGCTTCTGGGTCCCATCCTTGAAGTTCTTGGGCCCTCTCCAGGCCCGCTTCCCTGGTATCCTGCCAGGCTGGGGAAGCGGGCCTGCAGAGGGCCCAAGAACTTCAAGGATGAGGCCCAAAGGCCTCTAAGACTGGCCAGTCTCTTAAGGGCAGCCTTGAAGGGAAGGGTCTGACCCAGAGGCTGCTTCCTCAGGGGAAGGCAGGTACCCTGCCAGGCTGGGGAAGCGGGCATGGAGAGGGCCCAAGAACTTCAAGGATGAGGCCCAAAGTTCTCCAAGGCTGGCCAGTCTCTTGAGGGCAGCCTTGAAGGGAAGGGTCCGACCCAGAGGCTGCTTCCTCGGAGGAAGGCAGGTATCCTGTCAGGCTGGGGAAGCGGGCATGGAGAGGGCCCAATAACTTCAAGGATGAGGCCCAAAGTCCTCCAAGGCTGGCCAGTCTCTTGAGGGCAGCCTTGAAGGGAAGGGTCCGACCTAGAGGCTGCTTCCTCGGAGGAAGGCAGGTATCCTGCCAGGCTGGGGAAGCGGGCCTGGAGAGGGCCCAAGAACTTCAAGGATGAGGCCCAAAATCTTCCAATGCTCGCCAGTCTCTTGAGGGCAGCCTTGAAGGGAAGAGTCCGACCCAGAGGCTGCTTCCGTGGAGGAGGGCAAGTATCCTGTCTCCGAGGAAGCAGCCTCTGGGTTGGACCCTTCCCTTCAAGGCTGCCCTCAAGAGACTGGCCATCCTTGGAGGACTTTGGGCCTCATCCTTGAAGTTCTTGGGCCTTCTCCAGGCCTGCTTCCCCAGCCTGGCAGGATACCTGCCTTCCTCCGAGAAAGCAGCCTCTAGGTCGGACCCTTCCCTTCAAGGCTGCCCTCAAGAGACTGGCCAGCCTTGGAGGACTTTGGGCCTCATCCTTGAAGTTATTGGGCCCTCTACATGCCCGCTTCCCCAGCCTGACAGGATACCTGCCTTCCTCCGAGGAAGCAGCCTCTGGGTCGGACCCTTCCCTTCAAGGCTGCCCTCAAGAGACTGGCCATCCTTGGAGGACTTTGGGCCTCATCCTTGAAGTTCTTGGGCCTTCTCCAGGCCTGCTTCCCCAGCCTGGCAGGATACCTGCCTTCCTCCGAGGAAGCAGCCTCTAGGTCGGACCCTTCCCTTCAAGGCTGCCCTCAAGAGACTGGCCAGCCTAGGAGGACTTTGGGCCTCATCCTTGAAGTTATTGGGCCCTCTCCATGCCCGCTTCCCCAGCCTGACAGGATACCTGCCTTCCTCCGAGGAAGCAGCCTCTGGGTCGGACCCTTCCCTTCAAGGCTGCCCTCAAGAGACTGGCCAGCCTTGGAGGACTTTGGGCCTCATCCTTGAAGTTCTTGGGCCTTCTCCAGGCCTGCTTCCCCAGCCTGGCAGGATACCTGCCTTCCTCCGAGGAAGCAGCCTCTAGGTCGGACCCTTCCCTTCAAGGCTGCCCTCAAGAGACTGGCCAGCCTTGGAGGACTTTGGGCCTCATCCTTGAAGTTATTGGGCCCTCTCCATGCCCGCTTCCCCAGCCTGACAGGATACCTGCCTTCCTCCGAGGAAGCAGCCTCTGGGTCGGACCCTTCCCTTCAAGGCTGCCCTCAAGAGACTGGCCAGCCTTGGAGGACTTTGGGCCTCATCCTTGAAGTTCTTGGGCCTTCTCCAGGCCTGCTTCCCCAGCCTGGCAGGATACCTGCCTTCCTCCGAGGAAGCAGCCTCTAGGTCAGACCCTTCCCTTCAAGGCTGCCCTCAAGAGACTGGCCAGCCTAGGAGGACTTTGGGCCTCATCCTTGAGGTTATTGGGCCCTCTCCATGCCCGCTTCCCCAGCCTGACAGGATACCTGCCTTCCTCCGAGGAAGCAGCCTCTGGGTCGGACCCTTCCCTTCAAGGCTGCCCTCAAGAGACTGGCCATCCTTGGAGGACTTTGGGCCTCATCCTTGAAGTTCTTGGGCCTTCTCCAGGCCTGCTTCCCCAGCCTGGCAGGATACCTGCCTTCCTCCGAGGAAGCAGCCTCTGGGTCAGACCCTTCCCTTCAAGGCTGCCCTCAAGAGACTGGCCAGCCTAGGAGGACTTTGGGCCTCATCCTTGAAGTTATTGGGCCCTCTCCATGCCCGCTTCCCCAGCCTGACAGGATACCTGCCTTCCTCCGAGGAAGCAGCCTCTGGGTCGGACCCTTCCCTTCAAGGCTGCCCTCAAAAGACTGACCAGTCTTGCAGGACTTTGGGCCTCATCCTTGAAGTTCTTGGGCCCTCTCCATGCCCGCTTCCCCAGCCTGACAGGATACCTGCCTTCCTCCGAGGAAGCAGCCTCTAGGTCAGACCCTTCCCTTCAAGGCTGCCCTCAAGAGACTGGCCAGTCTTGCAGGACTTTGGGCCTCATCCTTGAAGTTCTTGGGCCCTCTCCAGGCCCGCTTCCCCAGCCTGACAGGATACCTGCCTTCCTCCGAGGAAGCAGCCTCTGGGTCGGACCCTTCCCTTCAAGGCTGCCCTCAAGAGACTGGCCAGTCTTGCAGGACTTTGGGCCTCATCCTTGAAGTTCTTGGGCCCTCTCCAGGCCTGCTTCCCCAACCTGGCAGGATACCTGCCTTCCTCCGAGGAAGCAGCCTCTGGGTCGGACCCTTCCCTTCAAGGCTGCCCTCAAAAGACTGGCAAGCCTTGTAGGCTTTTGGGGCCAATCCTTAAGGGGCTTGGGCCCTTTCAATGGGAAGGGTCAGACCCATAGGCTGCTTCCTTGGAGGAAGGAAGCGGCCTCTGGGTCGGGCCCT
Source organism: Macrobrachium rosenbergii (assembly GCA_039081455.1). Lineage (NCBI taxonomy): Eukaryota > Metazoa > Arthropoda > Malacostraca > Decapoda > Palaemonidae > Macrobrachium > Macrobrachium rosenbergii. The sequence continues at coordinate 19,963 of JANJGK010001553.1, read as the reverse complement.
TCCCCTCACCAATACTCTTTGCTTTCTCTTACCCTACTTTTCAAATCTGACACTTTCTGTCTCCGAAGGCTTCCAGACGATTTGAAGCATCTCGGAGATTGTTCTTGGACACTTTGAAGCTCGGCGCATGCGCGAATGGCATTTCTCTCGTCCTTCCAGGAGCCGGAGACTGAAGGATTCCAAAATGTCTTCAAGGAAAATCCTGAAGGTTTTAGGTCATTTCAACATCGCGATAACCATTACTTGGAGTTCTTTTTCTGGCACATAAACAGCTTCTTTGCTTTAAGGAGTCGTCTTCTATAAACTTATGAGATTCCCTCTTACTGACGATATTGATCACCCCTTCGATTCTTCCTTGCTTCTCCGAAAAGTAATTCTGTGAATCCAAAATCTTTGAAGCAGTTTCTAACACCTCAGGTTATCTACTTTTTTCTTCGTCAGCATTCTTCAGTATACCTCCACGCCGATGTCCTCTCTTTTTTGTTCCTTCTCTTTCTTATTTCGAGCGAAGAACTGCTCCAAGCGGTAATTTTGGGCATCCAAAATCCCCTCTCAATCAGCTTAGAAAACACCTCAAGGTCTCTACCTTTTATTTCGTATAAATTCTTCATTTCGTTCGTTCCACTGTCTTCCTCTCTTCTTGATTATTTCCTTCCTTATTTCGAATGAAGAGCTTGCGTCCATAAGTGACAATATGACTGTAGAGGTGCTGAATAATCGCAGAAGGCAGGAACCTCGACTTCATACTGCTCCGCGAAGTAGTCCATATTTTCAGCAGTAAACAATTGCAGATTGAAGCTATCTGCCATTCTCGTGTTGTACTTTTCCCTCTTGAAAATCTCTTTTAGTCGATCTACTTCGTCATCCAGTTCATTTTAACCATAAACTTCGCCTTCTTTGCTCACATGCTGTCTCTGAAGGCTTCAAGACGTCTTCCTGGAGGATCCCTGAGATGGCCACTGTAGTCCTTGGTGTCAGTGCACCTACTGAGTGATGGCGCTATACGCATGAGCGGAAGAATTCTAAAACGTCTGCAGGAAAAACACGAAGATATTACGGCGCCAGGCGACAATGATTCTTTCTTGCAGCAGAGGGTATGAAATTTTCTTGAAAGTTTTATTGCCACGAAAACATCAATATTTTAAAAAAAGAAATAAATTAAAAATTTAGTGAAAAATCACCATCGTATCCTTTTCTCTCGTCGCCGGGAGAAATATATATATATATATATATATATATATATATATATATATATATATATATATATATATATATATATATATATGTATATGTATATTATATACATATATATATGTATATATCTATATATATGTATATATATACATATAGATAGATAAATAGATAGATAGATATCTCCTCCCGACGACGAGGGAAAAGGATACGATGATGATGATTTTTCGCTAAATTTATATTTCTTTCTTTAAAAAAAATGCTATTGTCGTGGCAATAAAGCTTTCTAGAAAACTTCACCCCGGGGAGGACAAGATCAACTTGGAAATTATTATTATAGATAGATACATATACATGGCCGCGTTGGTTCAATGCGTCCACTGTAGTCCTGAGTTCTTGTCCTTCTCTGGTTCGAGCCCACGGGACGACGAACTTATTATCAACTAAAAAATTCCCCTTCGGTAACATATATGAAAATATATTATTTCCGAGGTAGAGCGAATTGGATATTAAAGGACGTTTGTAGCTTACTGATTGTATATGAATCCCGGTGATGTGATAAAAAGTCATATGTATATATAATTATATATATATATGTACATATATATTTATATATATATATACATATATTTTATATATATATATATATATATATATATATATATATATATATATATATATATATATATATATATATATATATATATATATATATATATATGTATATATATATATATATATGTGTGTGTGTGTGTGTGTGTGTGTGTGTATACACTGGTTTGTGTGTCTGTGTGCGTTAATTTTTCCCAATTGTTAAAAATAAGGTGGTCTCAAGAATTTCTGTTTCCTGAAATGGTCATCCCATAGCGTCCAGTAATCCAGTCAGCTTCAAGAGAAAAGCGACCTTTTTTGTTTTAACAAGGCTTCTCCATTGCCATTGATCACCTTATTAAGGGAGAGAGAGAGAGAGAGAGAGAGAGAGAGAGAGAGAGAGAGAGAGAGAGAGAGAGAGAGAGAGAGAGAGAGAGAGATGGTTGCCTCCAGCAAGGAATGAATAAGTGTTTTCGCATAGCAGAGTAAGTTATAAATATATAGTTTTTTTATGGTAACAGCATCAAATTATAATAGTAGATTTTTTGAAGGATACAGAGTAGTTTAAAATCGCTTGTCTTAATTAAAGAAAAATTCTTCTTCGGAAAAGAAATAATTTTTAGATTATATATATATTTATATATATATATATATATATATATATATATATATATATATATATATATATATATATATATATATATATATATATATATATAGTGTGTGTGTGTATGTATAAATTTTTAGCCTTTGACGATCAGAATTGATCTCACCCCTGGGGCATTTTCGCCAACAAAGCGTCACTGAAATGAGGGTTTAGTTTTACCAGGGATGGGCCCTTCCCCATTCTCTGCTCTGTTAGCTAGCCAAGAGCCCATGGCGTCTCTGCTTTTTTGCAGAAAGCAGATGATTCCTTTGCAGAGTCCCGAAACCACTTATTTCGCTGCTGACTGTAGGAAACACGCCTTTGCTGAAGGTGTTCCTCGATGCCTAAGCTCCTGCCACACTACAATCCTCAGAAGGTGGGAAAACCAATTTCGCATATTATGTGGTAGGCATCCAATGGCAAGAGAGTTCCAGCTCGAAGATCTTCCTTCTCGTGTCTCCTACGTCTGCGGTGACCTTGTTTCTCGTTCTCTGGAAATTCATCATCTGTGTTCGCAAAGAAGCAGAGTCCGATCCATACGGATCAACTGTAATCGGACACAAGTGACGCATCTGGATTCTGGAGACATTTTCGTCTCCACTGAGCTGCTGCAGTCTTCGGGAATTCTTGGGATTCCCGGGAATGTCAGAGACTTCCAGCAGATGGCAATGATTTGGAATAATTCTTCATCTCTTTTTATAACTATATGTATGTGTAATTGTATGTAAATAAATAAAGCTCCGATAGAAGATGAGGATCCGTAAGCAAGCCCCGGGGATTCTCTGGAGACGCCGAAGCCAATCTTGTGAAAGTTCCCGGAAGGTCGACACGATATGCCTCAATCACTTAGCTTGTTTTCATGTGTTTGTGTGTGTGTGTGTGTGTGTGTGTGTGTGTGTGTGTGTGCGCTTATATAGCGATTCATTTTCTAATTTATTTTTTTTCTGAGAGAAAATTTAATGGAAACTTGTTTTAATTTCATCACGGATTTCAATAATGACGACTTTTCATTAATAAAGAATAATTGACAACGGGTGCCTAGAATTTAAATGTAAACAGGCGACTTCACCAAACATTTGCGAAAGATAAAGCCGTGTAACGTTTGACCTGTTTTATACATACATATATACATACATGCATACATACATACATATATATCTATTTATATATATACACAAATATATGTGCATACTTACACTGTGTTTGCGTGTAAACTATATGTGCAGGTTTATATATATATATATATATATATATATATATATATATATATATATATATATATATATATATATATATATATATATATATAGAGAGAGAGAGAGAGAGAGAGAGAGAGAGAGAGAGAGAGAGAGAGAGAGAGAGAGAGAGAGAGAGAGAGGAATATGTATATATATATATATATATATATATATATATATATATATATATATATATATATATATATATATATATATATATGTGTGTGTGTGTGTGTGTGTGTGTGTGTGTGTGTGTATAACAGTATATATATACGTATGTATATGTATATGTATATGTATATGTACACGTTTACACGCACGGTATAAGTGAACAAGAGTTGAACGAGTATTATCAGGGCGTTTGTAAGTGCAACATTTGCCCTAAGTATTGCAACCTGCAGTTATCTTGCTCGTCAATAAACTAACTCGAATGAAGGAAAATTTCCTCTTGAACTGGTAGTTAGGGAATGTTGAGTGTCAGTTTTAAAACCACTTAATTTCTACTTGAGTTTTCAGACATGTATTTGCAAAGCAAATATTTATTTCATTTCCGCTCGTTACGTGCGGCGTTTAACATTCGCATAAGCTCCAGTTTGTATGTTCAGTGCCTTCCTTATGAAGCTCCTTCCTACCTCTTGTTTTTCTGGTTCGTTCTAGTGGAGGAGCAGCAACTATATATAAACAGTTTTAAATCATCCATGCACTGATACATGAATACCTCAGGTATTATAGAAATCTCGCTAAAGCCATCAGTTATGATTTTGTTATACCCTGGAATCTCGCTAAGGTCACTAATCATGATTCCAGTCTATTTTGGAATCTTGCTAAAGTCTTTGTTCATGATGCCAGTCTATCCAGGAATCTCGCTGGTCATTAATCATGATTCCAGTCTATTTTGGAATCTTGCTAAAGTCTTTGTTCATGATGCCAGTCTATCCAGGAATCTCGCTGGTCATTAATCATGATTCCAGTCTATTTTGGAATCTTGCCAAAGTCTTTGCTCATGATTTCAGTCTATCCAGGAATCTCGCTAAAGTCGTTAGTCCTAATTCCAGCCTATCCAAGAATCTCGCAAATGTCATTAATCATGATTTCAGCCTATCCTGGAATCTCGCAAATGTCGTTAGCTATGGTTAGAGTCTATCCTGGAATCTATAAAGTCATTAGTCATGATTCCAGGCTATCCTGGAATCTCGCAAATGCCACTAGTTATGATTCGAGTCTATCCTGGAACATTGCCCTACGTAAGGTCGCGTATTGCCCGAGTTGTCTTTGCGGGCGCGACATGGCAACTGCGCAATGTTATCAAGGCGTCATTTACTGGACGCCACTCAGAAGACGCAGCAGCCGAGTCATGTTGTCAACCTGTCTTTCTCCTTCTCACAACGATACCCCCAGCAATGACTTTTCGGAGACATTTACTTTCGCGATGCGACTCATGCAAAAGTATTTGAGGGAAGGAAGGGACAGGGAAAACGTCAAAGGAGAAAGGGAGGAGGAAGCGTCTGCGAAAATTACTTTCGCTTCTATTCAGGTTTTTTTCCACCACAATAGAATCTGACTTTTGTCGTTTTCTTGTTTATGTGACTGCGCCAGCGAGAAGTCATTTCACCTTTACGGAGTCATCTAATTTTGGAGTGGGGTTGGGGGGTGGATGGGGGCCAGGGGGATGGCAGCAGGTCATCGGCATGATGTTTTTTTTTTTGTAAAAACTATTATTAGGCTACTTTGTAGAACAAACCACCACACAAAATTAAATTTTGTAAGAATATTTCCTGATATACGTAACAATTTATGTGCAAGTACACCGATCTCTCTCTCTCTCTCTCTCTCTCTCTCTGGTCTAGTAGCACAGTGCCAGAGCATTCAGTTCACAAACTGAATAACCAGAGTTCGATTCCGTAACTAGACAAGGAAAGTATAAAGGTTGGGGTTCATTACCCAAAATCAGTATGCCTCTGCTGAACTAAGCAGTGAATTATGTACCTAGTTGGTAGTGGACTGTTGTGGGCCGCTGTTAGGGTCGAGGGACAGAGAGGGAGAGGGAGGTATGAAGGATAAAAAACAACAGACGTGAGTATTCATTATTCCGTGTAAATATCTACCATTGCAGCTGAAGGACCTCTCTCTCTCTCTCTCTCTCTCTCTCTCTCTCTCTCTCTCTCTCTCTCTCTCTCTCTCCACTAATATTTTAGCACTTTTATTTCACTCGCATTTTACCTTAGGGTAGAAAGAGCTACAGCCCTCAAGGCTTGTCAGAAGTTCCCCTTCATAAATGAGGTGGGGTCTAATGATCCCACTGCTTTGATAAGAGCCCATGTTACTTCTTCCATAGACCTCTCCCGTTCGGCTTGTGTGACGGGTTTCTGTTTGTGTGTGTGTGTGTGTGTGTGTTTCGATAAAATGATTTCCTTATCAGTATTGCCGAATGTTCACAGTAGAATAATGAATAATATCCTTATAGTACTTACTTACAAGGCATTGTCCTTCGTGGCAGCTAATTCAATAATGCAAGTTGAGGTGTTACGGGATCGCCCCAGAAACTGAAGACTTTCAGAAAGGTCTCCAACCCAAAGAGACCAAAACATTTGGCGGGAAGTGCTGCACCCCCACAGATGTCCCGCTCAGCAGTAATTATCCGTATATATAGGCCTTTTCATCATGAAAAGCAACTTTACCGAACTACACACTTGTAGAATGCCCATAAGGCAACCTGATACCCAACAGTATCTAAAATCTCATTTCATTCCAATATTACTGTCCATGGAATTGAATCCTATTGAATCTCAGAGCAACAATGTCACCAAAATGGACCTTGATAGTGTATATAGTATGTTCAGCGGCAATGGGTCCCATCGATGTCAAAGAAGCCAACTTTGATACTTGATAATGCATTTTGAGTGTGTGTGTGTGTGTGTGTAAATGACACTTGTTCTTACAAGAGCATAAGTTTGCCTTCTCTATTTAAACTCTATGAATCCAAACACTTTGAGTTCTGATAGATCTTCCAGGATCCCCGCTCCCATCTAATGATGGAAAACTAGTCCTTGGAACCTTCATTATTTAGGAATCTCAGGTTTTTGAGAGGTTGACACACCGTAAACAAAACCGTATTTGAGCAGAAACGAATCTGTACTGGTTTTGAATGTTATCATTTCACCAGAGAACAAGAAAATAACATAAATACGAATTAATCGAATTAATTAGTTCAGTTTATGTCAGAAGTAGGGCTCTACATACTTTTTTAGCGCACCTCATTATGAAAAGGACCTTTAATTTTGTAAAAAAAAAAAAAAAGATTTGTCAACCTTAATTTGTAAACATGTCTTTCAGGACACCATTGAATCTGGCTGATAGATCACGATGTGTTCCAATCTTCATTCACAAATATAACTGTGATATTGAAAGGAGTATTATGCAAATTCAATCTCTTGAAGTTCAGTGGAAAGTCAGTGGAGTTGAACAGCAGAAGTAGGCTAAACACCTACCAGTACGAACTTACAACTGACTGATCCCGCTGACTTGTTCGCTACCCAAACTGCTGAGATCAAGCAATTGGCGAACCAGGAGTCAAACAAAGAGGGATAGAAATGATTGAGGAGGAAATGAATTAATCTCAACAGCCGGTTTAGCCTATATGGGTAAGGGAGTGGGGACATCGTGGGGCGGGGCCCCATGGGATGGGCTCTTGAATGGGGAAACCCGCATAGGAGGACGCCAGGAGACAAGGTGAGGGGCTGAAAATGGCAGGAGAGAGAGAGAGAGAGAGAGAGAGAGAGAGAGAGAGACTGGTAAGGGGGGGCTTCATCAAAGGCCTTTATTATAAGCCCATTATAGCCCAAGTGTCTGTTGCTTCCATTATCTCTGTACTTCTCACAATGCTTTGGTCTCGTGTCACCTACTAACTTCAACTCATACCATATCACGTGTTATGAAAGACTGAAAAAGAAGAGAGAGAGAGAGTATGGGGAGGGAGGGAGAGACGAAATTTACGTATTGGATCCATAAACGTTGGCCAGTACCTTATTCTCCACAACATAGGTTCTGGCACCCAACCCACTTCTCCTTCGACAGGACCTTGAAATTCAATTTCGTGGTACTAAGGCCCTGTGACAATAAGGTTCTGACGTTGCGTGAAGGCTCAGAAAGGATTCACCTGTCTTCGGATGAAAGGAAGAAGTATACTGTCATTAACGTATGTTGTCGAACAATAGGCGAATGCTAGACTTGCCATGGAAGCAAAAGCGGGCTATTTGTGGCGTCTGCATTTTAGTTATAGAATGATTGACAGACACATGCTTTGCAACCTTTCATTTACGTTTACACGATACATACGCTAGAGTACCAAAGATGAAATAGAAAACCAGGATAAAATTAGGGAAAGGGAGAACCTGTTTTGGGCCCTGAAATATATTTGCATTGATGATAATAAAAATTACCATCGTTTCTGTTTTTTCTGTTTGTACTGTAGATGTTTGTAACCGCTGTTGCTAACACTTCTCTAACCTCTTTTATTTCTATGATTGTAAATCTTTTACAGATACTGAAATCCATACTGTATTATGGAGAAAAGTTTAGTATTTCTTGTAGTCCTGAGATGAGTAGATTCCTGAGGGTAAGTCCTCACTGCAGTAAAACATGTCATGAACACACGTTGGAAACTTATCACATACATATCGCAAACAAGTTAAATAAAAGTCAGCGACTTATTGGTAGCAGTTCTGGCTAGTGCTTGATATAATTATCCTGAATTTGCCAAAGATTCTTTCTCCACCTACAGTTGTTGACTTATTTCCAACCTGCTTGTGATATGTATGAGACAAACATCTGATATGCATGGGACATGTATGGGATAAGAGGGAGGAAACCTTGTCAGACCCACTTTATCCCAACCTTGGCTTCACACTCTTTCTGTCACAGTGACTGATTCGACTGACTCCCAGATGAGGCAGCCTGTTAATTAATAGCCTCAGTTGATACGGCAGTTGATCTGTCAGTCCATACCCACTGGCATCTGAAGAGGAATAAAATGGATAGTGGAGTCTGTTTACTTAATTCCATTTATTTATATATTCATTTTGCTTTTACATTTTATTATTTTTATTTATATATTCATTTTACTTTTACCATTTTATTCATTTTATTTATATACTCAATTTGCTATTTAATTTTTATCTTCGAAACCATTAGGAATTTGCATCACCCAAAATTTCCAGCCCGTCACGTATTAGTTGTAATTGCTATGTGATGAAATATAATGTGCATCCAGGTATTATTTTACTCTACGGATAATAAACCCCACACTGAGAGTTGCCGCCATTTAGCACGAAGCCAGTTTCTCTCACCGCAGGTCCCAAAATCAAGCCCAGGAGCGTTAGGCAAAAATACGTGGTTTTACTAGTAATTAAGATAAAAGCTGAAACTTTGCACAAATGTCGAGATATGTGACATGAACAACCTATCAAAAGTCCCTTGGCCTCCCACGCTTGCGTTAGCCCCCATATTGGAAAATGGCCTTCAAATTGGAATTCGCTTAAAATTGAAATATCTCATAACATAATGGTTTTATCAAAAAACCTCGCTGAGTAAAAGTTGTTCAGAACTTATTGTTTAGTAGAAATGAGTAGTTTCTTTTGCAAAATTAAGGAATTTTATATGAAATAAGAATAAAAAATAGTGAAACTATTCCTATAATTTTATTTTCAAAAACAATTTCCACAGAGCTGGTGGTCTGAATGACCAAATGTTTCGAAACAAAAGTTACAGAAAAAATATCTTCTTTTCAAATATATAAAGAGTTTGTACATATCTAGAAAAATAAAGTATTATCAGTGTAAATAAATAGAAAATCAATATGGCAAATGGCTAGACAAACAAACAAATCAAACAGTACGTACCTTTTGTTTCTCTAATTAAAAGATTGCCTTACTTTGCTTTGAGAGTTCCACTCAATTACTGAACAGTAAAGTCGCTTTATGCTTTGTTCCATTCTGTTTACTAATGAGCTCCGAAGTTACACTGAGAGAAACTGATGCTATTTTTTTTCTGTAATCACGGGATGCAGCGAAACTGTTTTATATATATATATATATATATATATATATATATATATATATATATATATATATATATATATATATATATGTATGTATGTATATATGTATATATGTATATATGTATATATGTATATATGTATATATATATATATATATATATATATATATATATATATATATATATATATATATATATATATATATATATAAGCGAATCCCACAGGAAAAAGACAGGCAGAAGTTCAAATGAGACACAAATATAAAGAAGGTTACAAAGTAAACAAAAAGAACAAGAATACCAGATGGTCAGTTGTCAAAGGGTAATATTAAACAGAAAGTTAATCCAGGATAATCCGGGATCGAGCTGTCACAAACTGAACCTAAGACCAAACAAAATGACATACTAAAGTTTAGGCTTACAAAATCCAAAACATGTATAACCTTGAATACCAGATGGTTAATTGCCAGGGGTTAAAAAGAAAAGGTTAATCCAAGGCAAATCCGGGATCACGCGGTCACAAACTAATCCAAATATATACTTAACCATAAGGCAAACGGAATCTTACCCATTCAAATTGCAGAAACATGTATAAAAATTAATATTAATTTTGTTTATATTTATCAACAACTTTTTTAATTATTAAAGCATCAAGTTTAAATAAACCAAGACTTAAATTTAGAACATTTTCATTATTTGACTTAATAAAACAAGATTCGATGATATTCCTTTTAACTGTGTCATTGCACGGGACTAAAGGTCTTGCTTTACTCCAGTTAATAGGATGATCTAAATCTCTCATATGTACGAATAATGCATTCGATATTTGGCCAGTTCTCACAGAATATTGGTGTTGAGGACACTTTTCTTTCTCTCTTCTCTTAGTTTGAATAATTACAAAACTATATAAGATTAAATTCAGATTATTTGTGCCTTAGTTTTTCGTTGCTGTCGCCTGTGATGATGACACCTTCACTTACTTACTGTAGGTTATATCATAACCTCTTTTCCGTGGCTTTCCACGGCCTTGGGATTCGCTTCTTATTCTTGAATGATACACTTCAGCATGCTTCTTCTTCTTCTTCTTCTTCTTCTTCTTCTTCTTCTTCTTCTTCTTCTTCTTCTTCTTCTTCTTCTTCTTCTTCTTCTTCTTCTTCTTCTTTTTGAATCATTTGATTGTAATATTTTTGATGTTATTCCAATCTTAACTCAGTTTTGTGGTTTCATAAATTTTCAACTGCTCCTCAATCCCTGTCGCCTTTCTCATTTTTTGGTACATAAGTATTCGGTTCTGTAGAAGAATGAGAGTAAGGTCAAAACAGTCTGCTTGAATGTCCATGCTAGTAGAAGCATCAGTGTGCAAAAGCATCACATGCACCCCAATATATTAGAGCTAATGAAAAATGAGCAAAAAGGCATAGGAATGTATTTTAATAGTTCATTTTAAAATCCTTTCATTCATGCTATTCTCAGCTTTTGTGATTCCATAATGTTTCCTGCAAGTGACAGGACAACTAGCCTATGGCTCATGTGTCTGTAAGCGCGCTCGTACACACATTCACATATACTCTACATTTACACTGAACATTTGTCATGGAGTAAAATTCTGTCAGTAAACAAAATTATTTCGACGGGAAAAATATTCATCAAACGAAAATTCGACTTTAACAAGCAAAATATCTCTTTTTCAAATACTGTTGAGCAAAATATCTCTTTTTCAAATACTGTTGAGCAAAATATCTCTTTTTCAAATACTATTGAGCAAAATCTCTTTTTCAAATACTATTGAGCAAAATATCTCTTTTTCAAATACTATTGAGCAAAATCTCTTTTTCAAATACTATTGAGCAAAATATCTCTGCAGCCAGCCGAATCAGGTCGCCAACAAACAAAACATGGTCTTTAGCAAACACAACATGGCCTGTTACCAATAACAAGTCAGGCAAGGCCCTCTATTTATGCAGAGGATGTGGAAGAAAAGTCCCAGGAGAACTATTGGACTTACACGCGGACAACTTCATGGAAACCACGAAAATAACTTAATGAACTTGTTACCTTGTTTGGAAAGGATTGGCAGTCAATCAGAATTTAGATTTAAAGACAAGGATAGAAGACAGTGTTGCCTCTCACTAATAAAACCGATTCAAGATATCAGCCACAAAAACTGAACTAAAAAAGAAAAAGTATAAAAAAATAAAAACAAGAATTAACAAAATTCGCATCTACAAAAAAAGGCCGTTGAAGCTTAAACAGGGCGAATCTCCTAAAATGTCACAATAAAGGGACGAAGCTGGCCCTCAGAAAGAAAACAAAAAAAAAAAAAAAAAAGGTGGGGAAAAGGAGATGCAATGAAAACGAGCCACGAAGGGACAGAGACCCATGTATGGGGGTAGCGCCGCCAGTGCACCTCACGGAGTGCACTGTACTCATTACTAAAGGTTATTAACTACGTCCCTTCGGCCCCTACCTGCAACCCCTTTCATTCCTTTTACCGTACCTGCATTCATATTATCTTTCCTCCAACTTGCTATCCACCCACTCCTGGCAATTGTTTCACAGTGCCTCAACTGCTTTGAGGTTTTCCTCCTGTTACACCTTTGAAGCCTCCCTGCTCTCAATTTCCTTTCCGGCGCTCAGTGACCTCATAGGTCCCAGTGCTTGGCCTTTGGCCTCAACTCTGTATTCCATTCCATTCCATTCCATTCCTTTCCATTCCAAGGAAAAGAGGCGCGAGAACAAAAGCAATCCTGCAGGATATTATGCAGGAGCCACACATCCTGCAGTCACGCACAGAGAGGCACAGACTGACAACAGCGACTGAGTATCGGCTCATGCAAATTCCTAAAGCAAGCAAGGAAGGCAGTGAACGGAGCCGGTGCTTGCATGCATGGCGGAGCAGAACCTCTGCCTGCTCATAATTTTCCGTGGAACCACAATAGTCTAACTATAATACTTCAATACTTCTGTCATCTGACTCCGGCCAGTCTAATCACCGCTGGCCTTGATACTTTATATAAAATGAATTTGCTTGGTCAGAGGTTCGATCTAGTATAGTGTTGGTGTTCAGTTTATTTTAGGCCACCTTGAATATGTTTTTCATTTTCTTTGTGAGCCTAGTGTTGTCAGAAACGCTAGATGTTGTAAGGAATGTTGGTGTTGCAAAATTGCATTTTCCTTTATGCCTAATTTGTAGGTGTGTAATGTTTTTATTGAGTTTCTTTAAAGGAGTAGTGACAGACATTCATTTGTATATTATCTTTTTCAAAAGTGTTTGTCTGTATCGTGTTGATAGTCCACTGTTTGTTGTGGGTTCCTGACAGACTGTTTGAACTCCAAAAGCCTAGCAGGTCCATGCTTCATTCTTGGCTTATTCTGTTGTCATGTAAACCTTGTATTATACAGTATTACAGTGAATAAAAGCCAACTTATTATGAAGATATCATCTTTGCTTCCAAACCAACCAAGCTTTAACATATAGTAGGTAAGGTCCCTTTCTTGGATTCTGTTGGAATCAAGAAACAAAATTAGCCGGTAGTAGAATTAAATCAGTTCTGAGAAATTCAAAAACTTCGACATAACGCCTAAGGGAGAAGATTCTCTCTTTTGCACAAATCTAATTTTAAGGGCCTTTTAACATCTGACTCCGAAATTCCGGAATCTCCGAAAGGTCATTCCCGATATTCCAGGATATCATTCGATAATTATGAGGACATATCCCAAGAAAGAGCCATTTGTCTTCGTTCTGTATTTTTGAAACTATACCATCAAGATCTCGTTTCTGGTATTCTTATGTGGTTGGAAAAATGGGACGACTTCCTCTTATTGAGAGGTTGTGTTAGAGAGAGAGAGAGAGAGAGGTCCTCCCTAAAGGCGTTTTTCATTTGTTCTCATCAGTAAACCCGGAAGTTCCTTTTGGAAGAAGCAGCTGTGAAGAGGAAGAACCCGCGAGAGAGAGAGAGAGACAGAGGGTCGTTCGTAGGTGCCACCAGCCGCCTCTCTCTCAGGAGGAGGAGGAGGAGGAGGAGGAGGAACAGAATGCAACTGAAGAGTGAAGACCTCAGTCAGAACAGAAGAAGAACTACAGAGGAAAGGAGGTTCCCAATGGTGGTGGGCAGACCTTCGCTTACCGCTGTCCAGCCGCCATCTTTCCGCTCCGATTCCCTCTACTATTCCTCCTCCTCTTTCTCTGACTAAGGCCGCTTTCACACGTATCGACTTTACGCCGTCCGCCGTCTACGACCCAGCGCCGTGCATTCCAGAGAGAGCGCCGTTGTGTTGACGGCGGACGCCGTCCACGCAACGGCACGACCTGTGCCGTCCACCTGCCAGTTGCCTCCAGTCTTTCATCATGGACACACAGGACCACTTGCTCTACCTATATTACTTATATCTAAAAAGAAAAAAATATCGTTCACACGGCAGAAAGTGGGTCCATAATATCAATGTTGCCAGACCAGTGGTTGGAGCTTTTGTGACACTTTATGAGGAACTCAGAAGGGATGCAAAACAGTTTTTCAACTACTTCAGAATGAGTAAAGAATTTGTTCTTTGCATTGTCGCTCATAGACTCAAAGTCCGGGTTCAGGTGATTGCAGATTTCCCTCCATGCTGCAGTAGTTTCAGTCTTGGACTTGTATGCTTCAAGGCTTTTGTCCCAGAGAACAGGCCTCTCTTGAACCAGGCTAATCAACAATTCAACGTCTATGTCAACGTCTTCCATTCTGACTGGCGAGCAATACTATGCACAAGCCTGTGGTCAGGAAACAACTAAAGTAGTGTCGCGACTCGAGCCGTCCAGTGCAGACGGCGGAACGCCGTCACGTGTGAACATGTCCATTGAGACCTGTGTACATTTCACGCCGTCGATGGCGCGACGCCGTGCCGTTTCCAAATGGGCGCCGTTGTGACAACGGCGGCCGTCGACGGCGCCAAGTCGTTCACGGCGTCAGTCGATATGTGTGAAAGCGTCCATAGACATCCCATTGGAGGATGAGGAGGAGGAGGAGGAGGAGGAGGATCATTCTACAGGCTCTTCGCCAATGGCGTCATCACTCCCCCCGTCATCCCCTCCCGCCCTGTGAGGGAGGGAGGGACAGAGACTGCGCCCTCTCTCGGAGCTTGTTTCATCTTGACGAAGCTCTCAACAAACGTGTAGGCCTACGTGGGACTTTCCCTGAGGAGTCATCATTAGACTCACATTATTATTATTATTATTATTATTATTTATTATTATTATTATTATTATTATTATTATTATTATTATTATATCGAGGAAATGAATGACGTCACAATGGACAGACAGGCAGACAGTGAGACGATTTGGTCAAGTCCTCCAACTTAGCTTTCCCCTGTCCAGCTCTTTCTTCTTCTTCTTCTTCTTCTTCTTGCTGTTCTGGACCGAATTGACCTTATTCCAGCACGGGCTCTTGGCTAGGGGCAGCCCCTGCCAGCGGAGGCCTCTCCCTGAATCTCAGATGGAAAGCTTCAAAATGACTATGAAAGTGACGTCATCTGGTCTGGTGGGGCCTCCCTCAGCTGTGGTTTCCTTTTTCTTCTTATCCTTCGCGGGAATTCTTCACAACACCCTCTCTCTCTCTCTCTCTCTCTCTCTCTCTCTCTCTCTCTCTCTCTCTCTCTCTCTCTCTCTCTCTCTCTTACACACACACACACACACACTATATATATATATATATATATATATATATATATATATATATATATATATATATATATATATATATATATATATATATATATATATATATATATACACACACACGTGTATGTATGTATGTATGCATGCATGTATTAGTGTGATGATAAGAAGAAGAGTGGAGAAGAAGAAGAAGGCCTGAGAAAAGGGCCGGTGGTCGAGTAGAGATTTCAGTCAGACCGGAAGGGAGACTGCAGCTCTCACCAGTCCAGACATTATTTGCCCTGATGATGATTGAGTGAGAGACGTTATTTCGAGTCCGAGATGAAAGAGGCGTTGTTACTTAAGTAAGTAAATAACGGACCCTTTCCATTCCACGCGAGGCCTCACCAAAGAGTCCCGAAATGGTCGCCTCCTTCCGCCTGAACCGGGAGGGTCTCTTTCTCTTCGTTCAAACGAACCAACCCGACGGAAATTGCAATAATGGCTTCGCTCCTTTTTCAGGAATGCTATATGCATATAAAGGACCTAATAATGAGACAATCACAAACAAGGAAGCAGTTAAAGACCTTGGTGTGATGTTGAATAGGAATATGTTATGCAATGATCAAATAGCAATTCTATTGGCAAAATGCAAAGCAAAAATGGGAATGTTGTTCCGGCACTTCAAAACAAGAAAAGCTGAACACATGATTATGCTTTATAAAACGTACGTACGTAGTCCACTTGAATATTGCAATATAATATGGTACCCACACTACCAAAAGGATATTGCACAAATAGAGAGTGTACAAAGGTCATTTACAGCTAGACTAGAAGAAGTTAAGGACCTTGACTATTGGGAAAGACTACAATTCTTAAATTTATATAGTCTTGAAAGGAGAAGAGAACGCTACATGGTAATTCAAGCATGGAAACAGATAGAAGGAATTACCGAAAACATCATGGAACTAAAGATATCAAAAAGAGCAAGCAGAGGTAGATTAATAGTGCCAAAAACTATACCAGGAAAACTAAGGAAAGCACACAGGACATTAATCCACCACGCACCAGCATCGATAATGCAGCGTCTATTCAATGCGCTACCAGCTCATCTGAGGAACATAACAGGAGTGAGCGTAGATGTGTTTAAGAATAAGCTCGACAAATATCTAAGATGCATCCCAGACCATCCAAGACTGGAAGATGCAAAATATACCGGAAGATGCGTTAGCAATTCTCTGGTAGACATCAAAGGTGCCTCACACTGAGGGACCTGGGGCAACCCGAACGAACTGTAAGGTCTGTAAGGTAAGGTAACATGATGGCGTGAAATGAACTGGTTGAATCTTTACATTATTGCACGTAAAATCTTTTTTATGAGATAGATATTACATTAAAAGTTCATATAAATGACAAATGGGAAGTGTGCTCTCTTTTTGAGTTTCATGCTAAAAACCAAGAGAAGAATATGTTTGGCAGATGGCTAAGGAAAGGCCGGGAAAGCTACACTTTACTCTCTTACTCATATGATTCCCTCTTGAGTGGGATAAAAAAATAAACGGCTCTGAGTGCTCAGACAATCATTCATTGGTCTTTTGTCGCTAAAGAAGAGAAAACTCAGAAACATGGCGGTACTTGGCACGTTGGTGTATAGGTCTCAGCTCGAGCCAAGATGGCGGGAGTCGCCTTCACTCCGATGCCTCTTCCAAGTTTCTTTTCGTATTATGTGGTACATATAAACGCACTTCGAATGAAAATCTAATCCTTATGAAATGTTGATAAAGATATATACATAAGGATATTCATTGTGACTTGTTCCAGTTTGCGTTAAAACATGAAAAATACAGAAAAAAGTTTAGAGTGCAGCAGCATGTATCCGAAAGCTCTTTCAAGACGTTGAGTCCAGCGGCTGCGCTGTTTGCTTTTGGTCTTACGAACACCACTTCTTCATAGTCTCTCAGTTCGGTGTGAGTGTTAACAGGAATGAAATATATTTTATGGAAAAACTGGCTCTTAGGTTAGAAGCTTTATAATTAGAATCAGCAACTATCACATGAAATGTAATGATGTTATTCGGACATGTTGCTTTGGGTGTTCGTCAGCCCCACTTCTTTTCTCTTGTGGTTTATACTTCAACATTCACACACACAGTATATATATATATATATATATATATATATATATATATATATATATATATATATATATATATATATATATATGAAGAAATATTGCATTTGAAAGTCTGTTTTGGTAAAAGCTAGGCCTATGTGGCTCCCAGCAGCCATCGGTGCCTTTTCTTATTCCATAACTTCCATGGCATAGGTACTGAGAGAGAGAGAGAGAGAGAGAGAGAGAGAGAGAGAGAGAGAGAGAGAGAGAGAGTCTATGAATGTGCACCTGCAGAGGATTTAGAATATGATCAGTCTTCTCTCCATTTCTGTCACTAAGTTTCCTACACATTCATAGGAGTGAATGATTGATGTGCGCAGAAATATTTGACAATATCCTTCCATTATTTTATCTGTCTATCTCTCTCTCTCTCTATCTATCTATTTGGATATGTATATATTAACGATATTAACCTTCAGAAAACGATCAGTATTTTGCCTACAACTCTTCTGATTTCATAATACTCTCTCTCTCTCTCTCTCTCTCTCTCTCTCTCTCTCTCTCTCTCTCTCTCTCTCTCTCTCTCTCTCTGTCGCTGGTGGAGGAGAGGGAGCGAGTAGGATGATGCTGATGATAATGATGATGATAGTAACAGAAATCCTTGGCAGGTGGAGGGAGCCATATTGTGGGAGTTGTGGGATCGAAGGAGGACCTCCCCACTGCCGCTGTTGCTGCTGCCAGATGTATGATGTGAATGGGAGATGCTGGATAGGAGGGAGGGAGGATGGGAGATGGCGGAAAGGAAGGAGGATAGTGGATGGGGACGGAAGATAGTGGATGGGGCACAATGGATGGGAAGCTGGTGGAATGGGTACGGGAGGAGGGGGGGAGATGGTGGAAGGGGATGGGCACAATACGCAATAACATCAGTTATTAAAACTCATAGTAATCTTTATTAGCAGAGCCTTGTTGGCATAATATAATATGATAACCTTGGTTAGCATAACCTAAGCTATTGTAGCTTAGCTTAAATTAGGATAACATAATTATGTTAGCCTATTCCATCATAACCTGCGTTAGCATAACCTTTGATACTGGAAATTCTAACCACTATTGTTAGCGGAGGTTAGCGATATAGCTGGGGTAAGCATAAGCTAACCAGCTATGCTAACCATCCATTAGCAGCATGTACAGTACAGTAGGGGGACAGTTCAAAGGTTATCATAACCTAGGCAAACACAGGCTATAGAGCCTCTATTGGGATAACACTAGAGAGCCTCTCTTGTGGGAGTCTGGGTTATCTGTGCTCCTCCTCCTCCTCCTCCTCCTCCTCCTCACATCGTCTCTCTCTCTCTCTCTCTCTCTCTCTCTGTCAATGCCAAGTTCAGGTTTTGTCTCGCAATAGAAATAAATAGTTTCTCCCTTAATGAGAGAGAGAGAGAGAGAGAGAGAGAGAGAGAGAGAGAGAGAGAGAGAGAGAGAGAGAGAAAGCTAATGACCTCGTCTCGGTTGGCAATCCTCAGTGCAGAGGTCCATGTGAGACTCCTGAGAGGGACGCTGTGCAAGGGCTGGGGGAGAGGGAGGATTGCTGATCTGAAAATCGCCGGAATCGACGTTTCGAGGAGGACCTATTTGGAGTGACTGAGTGAGGAGGAGGAGGAGGAGGAGGAGGAGGAGGAGGAGGAGGAGGGGGAGGAGGAGACGCGTGTCTTCATGTTTCATTCTCCATAAGAATTGGCGACTTCCTCTCCTCCTTTTCCTATACGCTTCGGAATTTCCTTCTTGCTTCTGCTTTCTCCGTCTCGCCAAATCAAGCGGCGAAAAGAAAGTAGGAACAGAAACTTTTTCTACACAAGAAGAGATCAGCGTCACTTAATTAGATGTTTTGACAGTTTCTTTTTTTTTTTTTAAGAAATTGTTGCAGAATCCCGTGAAAATTATGTAATCTTATGATGACAGAGGGTCGAGACGCCAAGTCCCCTGCACTGGGGACGTTTCATGTGGAGCATGATGTGGACAGGACTCAGATCTGCTGTGTGTCAAGTGCACAGAGCGTCAGTGACACGGAGGAGTGGCGATGACTCCCTGCCGAGCACGTGACCTCCTCGGGCGGCCATATTGAAAGGTCTCGGTCCAGCTCATAGTACTATACTTTATCACTATTATTATTTATACTGTTATTGCTTTTATCTTTTTTACTATTATTATCTTATTACTATTAATATTATAATTTTTGCTATTGTTATTATTATTATTATTACCCAATTTTACAGAGAAACATTACCTTACAAAAAAAAAGGTTGACCTAAGCACTCCAGCCATTGTGGTCAAAGCCTAAGCATCTGCTCTTGCTCACTAAACACTGATAAAACACTAAACACTCACTAATTACTCACTGTACCCCAAACACTCAGTATACATTCACTAAACACTCTCTTAACCCTAAACATTCATTGAGCACTAAACACTCACTAAGCATTCACTAAGCACTCACTA